>CAJVPU010000349.1:0-18627 GCA_910591775.1 Dentiscutata heterogama | reverse complement strand
GACCAAATGACCAGGGTCATTTAACCAAATGACTGGGTCATTTAAATTTTGAGCAAATGACCAGGTCATTTACCATCTCTGGATCAGAGTGACCAGAAATTAAATAACAAACAAATAAATAGAAATTTGATCACATGTTAATCAAACTCCTTTTATTTCTATATCTAAAAGTAAAAGGTGCATGATGCAAAAGGATCATACCTTTGACTAAATTAGTGATGCGACATAATATTAAAGTAATAAGCTCTTCATATTTTTTCATATTTATAACTGTATTAGATTTAATACTCTTAGTAAATTTTTACTACTCTGTTATTAACATGTAACTTTTTAGACTTTACAGTTTTTTTCATATATCTTTTTTTTAAACTTTAAAACCTTTTCTGTCTTATAGTAATGTTCTTATTTTTACATCTTATTTCAAGTATTATATATAATTAATAGCTGACAAAAAACTTTTTCTTTAGGTTTATATATTTTTTTGCATACCTTTTTCAAGACTATGATCTCTTAATTTTATGGTAAAATTCTTGCTTTAGATATTTCAACTCAAAGTTTTGTTATTAACTAAAAGTTTTTTTTAGATATCTGAAACCAGAAATTCTTGCTAAGTTTTTGATAAATATCATATAAATAACAATATTTTATATTGCTCCAAAATAATATAATATCACTTTATCTTCTAATTAGATAGTTTAACTCAAGCTTTATTACTAAATGAAAGTTTTTTTTAAATATATAAAATTAGAAATTTTTATTAAGCTTCGATAACTATATGAATACTAAAATTTCTACCCTAAAAATAATATATATTGCTTTACCTTCCAATTTTAGATATTTTAACTCAAGCTTTGTTATTATTAACTAAGTTTTTTTTTAGATATCTGAAATTAGAAAGTCTTAGCAAGCATTTACCAACTATCATATGGATAATGAAATTCTGTATTACTTTAAAAATAATATAAATATTGCTTTACCTTCTAATTTTAAAATTTTAAACATTTTAACTCAAGCTTTATTACTAACTGTAAGTTTTTTTAGATGAATTTTTATCAAGTCTTTAATGACTATCATATGAATAATAAAATTTTATATCAGCCTGAAGATAATATAGATATCAATACTTTGCTTATAATCAGATATGTTGATGAAACTAGTATATTTGAAGTTGGTAAATATGAAAGTAAAAGTAGTACTTTATCTATAATTGGAGATACTGGTGATATTTTTGAAGGTGATGACTCTGAAAATAGGACTGAAAATGTTGAAGATAATATAAATAAAGGTTATGATTTAGAAAGTGAACTTGAAAATAGCCTATTAAAAAAGATATATACTAAGCAGACTTTTACTTCTTTTATTTTGCTTAAGTAGTGTTTAAAATATTATTTTACCCGAATGGGGTTAAAAACAAAAATAGTAAAAGTTGAAAATAACAATAATTTTGTATTAAAAAAACTTACAAATGTTAATATAAAGTAAATACTTGCTCAAAAAGAAGTTAGATCCTACAACAAATAGAGAGCAGAAATCGGCTTGTATAGAATATAGTTTTGTGTTAAATGCATCATACCAAAGCATCCAAATTGTGTATTTGTTAATAAGTTTGTTGATAAACACAATTATATATTAGAAGACAGTAATTTGCTTCAATTTTCACTATTGTTATGAAAAATATCTACAAATATAAAAGAAAAGATTAGGTTTTATATTTAAGAATGTTATTTTAAGGTGACTATATTAAAGCAAATATTATAGAATAAGTTTTCTGATCAAGAAATTTACAATAGAGATTTTTATAATATAATAAGTAGATTTAAGGCTAATACTCAAAATAAAAATAATGCTTTAACTTTGTATGAATCTTTAGTAAGGTTATAGCAAGAAAATCTGGATTGGTATTTTAAAGTTGATTTTGAAGACATCGATAATAGGCTTTTCAAGATATTGTGGATATCTTCCAAACAAAAAAGATTGTAATCTAGATTTCACAATGTTATCATTAATGACAACATGTGCAAAATCAACAAATATATGATACTTTTAAGTGTATTTATCATAATTGACTCAAATCAACAAAGCTGAATTGTAGCAATAGCTGTAGTTTGTGATGAAATTGTATCAACTTACAAGTAGATTTTGGAACAAACTAAATTGGCTAATAGTAACCTTCAACCAAATGACAATATTTACAGATACAGATATAGCAATGCAAGTAGCCATATCTAATTGTTATTCTGAAACTATCATTCGGCACTATATATTTCACATCCATCAAAATCTGGTTAAAAAGATTAAAAAAAAGCTTAATAACAACAAATAGAATAGGTTTATTTTAGATTTACATATTTAGAAATTTACTTGTTGAATCTGATTTTTATCATCACTAGGTGGACTTAATGAACAAGTATCTCAAGATTCAAGAGTATTGTGATCAGATAAAAGCTGTTTTGCAAACAAAAGGTTCTTAATAGCAATTGAAGAAAATAATAGCAAAAATAGTAGTTTGAGTAATCAAGCTAAAACATCAGAATTAGAATCAAAAAAGAAAAACAAGCATCAGTCTAATATATGTAAATTATGATTCTTAAAATTGTTTTTTGAAAAAATGAATTTATTGAATTAAGCAGATGAACTTGTGAGTAAAATTAAAATTTCTGCTATATGATATGATTTTGCAATTATAAATTTTTAGCTTTTTATTTGTTTGATAAGCTTTTCAACTAAAATACAATATTGATGAGTTTGTTGTACCTGTGTTTAATGTGCAAATGCTATATATTTCAAATACATACTGTTAATTAAAATAAGATCTTATTTGAAAGCTATATTTGATTCAACCTCTAATTGAATATTTTTTGAGTTAGATTAGAGGTTAGGATGATTGATATTAATTACTTACTAATATTTTACAAAACCATTACCTTATACTTACTCAATTACTACATACTTAATTTACAATGTATCTTTCATTCTATTGATTGATCGAACATGTAACCATAACCAGGCCTATTACATGTCTGATTAGATAGTTGATGATTTGAGACAAAAGTTGCCTTGATACTTATATATCAAGCAGCTATTAAAAAATAATTTTTTTTATAACTATATTAAATTTAACCAGCACTAACTATAATTGATATAATTTGTTCTGGTACTATAAAAACAACCTTTATAAAGATATGTACATATATAAGTACTAACTAGATCACCCATAGGTAGGTAACCCTATGTCAAAGGTTACTTCTAACTATAAATTTAATATATTGAAACTAATAAAATTACAGGATCTTGTGCAACAAAACAACCAACTTATTTTTGACCTTTAAAAAAGTTTTTAGTACGAAATTTTAATTATAAAAAGTTTTTTATATACTAAATATATATGAAATTTTAATATACTATAATTCAAAATTTTTAGAGTTTGTTTAATATAAGAATACCAGAGACCCAGAAAAATATTGATTTGTATAGATCAATATAAAATGATATTTTTAGGCCAAATCATAGAAAATTAATATTTTTACAATTCTTTATACAGTGTAACTACACAACTTCAGGCAAAATTAAAGTATAATTTTGGACAGCAATATAAATTTAGCTAATCTAAACTGTTAGCAAGTTTCAAGAATATAGACAATAAACAAACAAAAATTTCTGTTAACAATTAACTTTCCAAAAAATATGAACTTAGATACTGATTATATTATTTAATGGTGCACCAATTCTTGAATTCTTATTAGTCAATCATAGGCATATAGAATACCTAGTAGGTTACTTGTTAAGTGATGCTATTCATTATTAGCTAATTGTTATATAATATAAAATCATATGATATGTATCCAAAATTTAATTAGTAATTTAAGATAGGTTATTAATATACCCATTATTAATATACCTTGTTACTAATTATAATTGTTTTATAATTAATTTAATTAATTAATATTAATTATATTTAAATAAATTTAATACAATATATATATAGATTTAAGTTACAGATAAGTATTTAGCTTTACTTAGATATATGTCAAGTTCTTTTTCTTAGTTTTAGATTTAAAAGTTAAAACTTTTTCTAACTATGTAAGGAGTTTTTGCTAAATCTAATAAAGATAAGAGCAAGTTCTTACCTTTATAATTAAAAAAAAAATACAATATATATATTAATTAAATTAATATACCTGTGCTAATTTTTCAAAAATAAGCTAATTTTTTTTTATTAAGAATATATATAGTAATTAATATATAATTTTGTTTATATCTTACTTGATAACTATCTTCTTCAAGTTTTAACTTAATTGTATTATTAAAAGCTAAAATTTGGAGTTTAAAAAATACCAAATAAGATACTAAAATATTTAAAATTAATTTGAATGTCTATAAATACTATCTTCGATACTTTTTATAGTAAATAAATTAGTTAAAAAACTTTTTGGTTTATAAGATTATCAATTTTTATTTGTTGTTGGCTTATTAAATATTCATAATCAATCTTAAATATTATTGTAGCTAATCATTATAATTAACTTTTAAAATTAATAAATTGTTACAAATATAAATAATCAAGTTAAGATACTTGTTTGATATGGAATTTTTAGCCAATAGTTAAAAATTTAATTCAATTATATTATTATTATATCAAAGATTAATATTTTCTATATTTAAAAAAGTGCAATATATTCTAAAAATAATGATTGTATGTTATTTTTAATATTAATTACAAGTAATTTAATTTATCAATTAATTCAATTAATTTGTGATAATGATAATTCTTTTGAGTTTTTATTAATTTATTGTTAGAACTTTTTATTAATTAATTTCATTTTTTTTCTAAATAGTCTAAGTTAAAACTAAATAAAGCTATTTTTAAAATATTGTTATTTTTCTAACTTCTATAAAATAATTTAAATAATAATATTATTTAACAATATAATAATAATTATATAAATATAATACTTATTTGTAAAGATTTGTTCTATAGATCTGCCAAATAACCAGGTTAAAAGTGAATATATAAAGGATAGATATTTGGACATAAAAAAGGTACTTTTTATTTAGCTAACATTTATTTTGAATATATTGATATTTATTCTTTATATTTCCAGTATATATATATTTTTTTTTAATTTTAAAAGATGAGGCCTTGCTTATATCTTTATTGAGTAATTTATATAAGTAGACATATAGAGATTAAATAAAAACTTAATTCATATACAAATGAATAAATATAAACTACATGCAAGAATAAGAGCTCAGACTAATTATTTATCTGTGATCTAAATCTACTAGAGTGGTCAAGACTCATCAAGATTTGAATAGTTAAAATAAAGTTAGTGGGAATGCTATACTAGGCCCACATAGTAGCCCAGATATTAAATTTATAATTTGCAAGTCCAGCAGGTGAGCAAGAATTAGAATCAGAGTGTAGTTGATTTGGTAAATTGCAGGGGCAGTTGTATGTAAATATATTACAAGTTCTAAGATGAGAACAAGGAAGGAGTTGTTGATGGGGTTGAGTAAAAACAAAGTTTGAAGATATTTGATGTGCTTTTTTCCAAGTAGAAAAGTTAATAAAGAATGATTTTCAAATTTGATTGTAAAGTTGGTTAGAGATTTTGATAAGAACTTGGATAATAATTTGGAAGGCAAGAGAATATAAGTTGTCAAATAGTAATATGCATTGGATGAAAGAAGTAAGAATGAGGCCTCTAAGTGTTGAGTGAAGAGAGTATGAATATAGTGTGAGAGATGAAGAGAGAAAGAGGGATGAGAGAAAATTGTATATATAAGGTAGTTTAGTTCGTAGTGAGGAAGGTTGAGGTTAAAATTAAAAATAGTTTCAGAAATAGAAGAGTGAATAATCTGCAATAAGAGGTTGTTATTGAAGCAAGTATACCAATGAGTAGAGGATTTAGAAAAGTTGTATTAAAAACAATAGAAGGATGGAAATATGTTGGGTAATATAGAATAAAAGTATGAATGAGTAAGAAGATTGTTAAGTAGTATTTTAATTTTAAAAGATTTGAGATAATTAACCTTGGGATTAGTGAAGTTATATGATCTTTTTTGGTTGTTATTAAAATAAAGCCAGGTAGAGTTCCAGTCTATAATATTAAAAAAGTGTGACTATTCAGAAGCACTATTTTGTGAAAACCACATAGAAATAGTTTTTGCTTTGCAGATGTTTTTGATAAATTGTCTAGTAGGGCTATTGATAAAGAGATTTTTTTATTGGAAAAAGAAGTATGAATTGTGAATATTAGAATAGTTAAATAGCAGGATAGGTGATGATGCATGATTATTGGCAAGGTGATCTGCTAAGTTATTAAAAGCATTATTAGCATGAGCTTGAACTTTGTGGAAAGTTAGGCTAATGTTGTAGGCTTTGAGAAAGTTAAAAATTGTATGCCAAATGGGCCATGAGTTAAATTTGAAATATTTGGTAGAGAATTGTGAAATCTGAAGTAACTTGTTATATTTGGAGATTATAGATTGAGAGTCAGTAAAGATATCAACCAAGAAGTTGCATAGAACAGTAGAGATTGCAGAGAGAATAGCGAGAAGCTCAGCTTTGTAAGATGAAGGCCAATTGGTAATTTGAGCTGAGAAGTTGTGAATAACTGTATTGTTACGGATTTGGGCCCAACCAATACCCATAGTACATTACTCTATACTAAAATTTTTAACAGAACCATCAGTAAAGAAAGTAAATTGATTGAAAGGTTTGTTAGCTAAAGTGATTTGAAAAGGTTGCTAGATGCAGTATTGTTATAGAAAAGCAAAGATATAAGAGAATCAGTAATATTAATAGAGAGTAGTAGTAAAATGCTAGGTTGGCTTTTTTTTTTTTTCGGTGTTAAGATGACCTCTATGGCCGGGGGCTTTTTATTAGATAATTAACAACGTTTACAATTATAACAATAGTACAACTAGCCACACGTACAACTTTTGGTTGTCTATTTTAAGTAGTCCGCCTGAGTTCTACACTAGCCGCCATGCCTGCAATCTAACTAGGAGATTACCTATTTAAGCTCTCTGACTTTTTACAAGTGAGAGTACGACTAGCCATACCTGCAACTTTTGGTTGCCTATTTAAGTAGTCTGCCCGAGGTTCCACACTAGCTGCCATACCTGCAACCCAACTAGGGAGTTACCTATTTTAAACTCTCTGATCACAGTAATTATCTTTTTACTAACAATACTCTACTCACAAAACATAATAAAATTCTAAACAAAATATATCATCACTTCTCTACCTATTTTTCTGAGAAACCTTTATATCCAATTCCTCCAGGCTTTCATCGATTATACCAATTATACCCAGAATTTGAAATACATTTTCAAGATCTATTTAAAACTATTTTTAACTAAGAATAAACCAAAACAATAATCAATCTCTCAAACTAAAAAGTAGCTAGACTCTCTAAAGTTTGCTATGAGCATATTAAATATGCTAGCATATATTCTCAAAACATTTTTAAATCTTTCATTAGCAAATGTTTTTAACTTCAAAAAACTCTAACAGACTAGAAATCTTCAAATATATTTCTAATAACTAAGAAAAAAAACTAGAATTTTACTCTAAACCAAGTTTGCCCAATTTCTATCATTGAACCTTTCAAAAAAGTTTTTACAAAAATCTTTACAAACTATCTAGATAAAATAATCTCATCAAATGATTTTATTTCTAACCTAAACTTTGTAGCAACAAAAAACTCATCTATTTATACTCCAATTCAAATTCTGCATAACACTATTGAACGCTATTCTTATAACAAAGAGGCATAGATATTATTTAAAGATATGTCTAAAGCCTTTGATAGAATCAATATTCAACACCTACAGGATGCTTGTAATAGAATTGGCATTCCTAGTCCAGGAATCAATCTAATAACAGAGCTATATACATTATACTAGCTAGAGTAATAACAGCTTATAGCCTAACATTACCAATTTCTATTAAATCTGGTATTGAACAAGAAGAAACCTACTCTCCTCTTCTATGAAAAATCTACTATGATTCTATTCTTATCTACATTTTTCAAAAATACAAAAACCACTTTCTTAAAATTTCTTCTTCTTCCTTACTTGAAACAATCTTAAATACACCTTTAACTACTATCACAATTTCACTACTAGACAGTGTGGCATTGTAAATATTCTGAGACTCTACAAAATATTCTTAAAAATATCTCTATTCTGTACAAACTTAGCAATACCAAAGTTAACTCAACTAAATCTAACTTATTTTATATTTCTTCTAAAAACTCTAAAGCATCAATCCAGATATTCTTCTATGACAATTAAACAATTGCTCTCAAAAAACCTGCAGATATAATTAGATATTTAGGTATTATTTATAATAGTAAAGGGTTAACTAAACCAACTCTAGATATATTATACAACAAAATAGAATTATTTTTAATTCTGATTAGATATAAAAAATTACTACTCTTTCAAATATCCTCTCTCTTTAATCTTATACTTCAACTCTCTTTAGAATACCTTTTACAAATTATTCATATTCAAAAAAATATACAAATTAAACTCTCTTGACTACTATCTATACAAACAAAAAAGATGCTCTCTTTAGCCAAAAACACTAACAACATATCACTTACTAACTCACTCACTTTCAATTTGCCTACTCTTACTAGCATAATTCAAAAAATTAACATATCCAATATTAAATATACTTTTAATACTTTTTCACTCCTTTATAATATTGGCATTCTCTGAATTAAGTCTTAATTACTTAAAATTTGGTATCCAAAGCTTACTAAAAAAAACACTTCTTATATACTATCAAAAAACACAAAACTATACACTTCTGTTCTATATAATAATCTTCTTGCCTACTCAAATCATAAACTACCCTACTTTTATCCTTGAGCATTCCTATTTAATCTATAACATACTTTTCTCAACTTTAAAAATCTCAAATTTAATAGTTTTAAAAACAGCAAAATTTTATTTATAGAACAAATTACCTATTTAATCTATAACATACTTTCTTTAACTTTTAAAAACTTTAAACTTAATAGTTTTATAAACAACAAAATCTTATTTATAAAACAAATTACAATAGCAAATAACCAATTACTTCTCCCCTAGAACAATATCTATCTTTATACAAATAAAGCAACTAAAGGTTAACAATCTTCTTGGTTTACTTAACTTTTACAAATAATACAAACAAATTCTTTTCAGATTACATGGCCACATCTTCAACTGCCCTTAGTAAATAGCTTTATTAATACAACTAATCTAATATCTTTTTCAATTACAAGTTTTTTCTTTTAACTATTGCCTAATAATCAAGATATATTCTTCTTATATCATAATAAATATCAACAAACTCTTATTTATAAGACAGACCAACTAGCAAAACTACTTGAAGGTTAAACAAGCTTAATGGAATCTATTAACTTATTACCAAACTCTAAACAAATAAACCTTCCTTATAAGCAAATTATATTTAAAAAATCTGTATTACAAATTAACTATAAGGAAATCCTTATTATTATCAATATTTTTAACAATTTTAGCCTACTTTCAACTACTTTCCTCTATCTACTACAAATTAATATTCCTTCTTGAGAAATATAATTAATACACTACATCATTGAATCCTCTTTCTATCAACACTATACATAATAATATACTAAATCTGAATCTAACTAATCTTTACTTTGATACAGATACCTCTATCCTAAATATTCAATCTCCAAATATATAATTTGGTATAGGCTAAATTTCTGAAAATGATCTATCAATTAAATTTAATGCTGCAATCAACCCTTCTCCTAACTCTTCTTGATTGGAGATATTTGTAATTATTCCTCTTCTACTTGTTATTCTAATTAATTCTACTGTTACCATATATACTAATAGTCTAATTTTAATTAAAAACTTACTTAATCCTCACTTAACTAAACTTATTCAACTCAAAAACTAGGATATAATCTCAATTATCAACTCTATTAAATCTACTAAAATATTTTTATTAATTTTGTTAAAGTTAAATCATACTCAACCAACTCCCTCCATAATCAAGCTGATCTGCTAGCCAAACAAGGCTTTAGCAAACCTCTTCTAACAATCTTCCACATATACCTTAATCTCCCTATTTACTTTTTTTGAAACAATTATATTATTATACTCAAAGCATGTTCCTTTATCAAAAACATTATTACAATTCAGGAACTTATATTCTAGTCATCTCTCAAACTCTTTAACAACTATATATTAGATATAAAGTGAAATTTGGCATTCAAAATACTATACTTCTTAGAAAATAACTCTCACAAATACTTCTTTTATATAAAAATCCTTACAAACAACCTTCCAACAATGCAAATTCTTAATATCCACTATTCAAATCTATATACAACAAATAAATATTGTAAATGTTTTTTAGCTAAAGAAATCTTTATATACTCTTGTATTCTAAAAATACTGAAGATATCCAACAATTATTTATTAATATAATTACTAATATGCTTCAACAACTCCAACTTACATCTATTTAACTTATTTCACTTCTCAATATGCTTTCACTACCAACAACCAACTCCTCTAATACACAATACAGCTCTCTTATTCCTATTATTCTTGGTATATATCCAAGATTAATATATTAAATATCAAAACTCTAACAAAAAAAACAAACAGAGCACATGCTTATCAAGCTTTTTAATAATCTTTTACACTGGTTCTTTCATAAAATATGGTTCAAACATAACTTATTTTAATATCAATAAGAAATAGTCCAAAATATTACACCTAAAACTAAACATAGCAAATTTTCAACTCCCTTACTTACTAACCAAACAAATGTATATGAATCTACAATTAATAGACCCACATAATTCCATTGAAAAATGGTATCTACAAGGTTTTTCTCTAACAACATGTTTTTTATAATGTCATGATTAACATCTTAAGGTCTTCTCCAACCTTTCCTAACTTAAATTACTTTTTTCATTTAAATTAATAATAGTATTAAATAGGGAATAGTGGGTGTAATGTCACATTAGGTGCTTTGCAGCACAAGTGTAATTAGAATTCTTTATATAAAAATTTTTCTAAAATCATACCTTCTGTTTATTATCTAGTTCTGAGTTGAAGGAATTCAGCAGCCTGGTCAAATGACTTATCTGTCCCCTTACTCAAGTCTTTCTGATAATAAGAAGACTATTAATCTTTGGATTAATTTCGATTTATTGTAATAAAGTTTCTACTATGACATTATATTTAATAAAATAAAAATAAAAAATAAGTCATAAAATAGAAAAAGTATAAAGGCTTCTCTCCTTTGAGGGAAAATAATCCCTTCATGATTCAAATAAAATCGTCTCCTAATAATTTCCATACCCTTTTACGATATAAATAAATACTTACACCCTGATCTACTACTCAAGTGGCATAAGTAGAACGATCGTTGTTTTCTTGCTCACGTGATATCGAAAAGTATACCGAAACCTTGTCCGGTTGATTCTTGACGTATTGAGAGCAGCCGTGGTGTTATCTTCCAACTGTCTCGACGGATTGTAGATAGTTGTGGTTGTTTTTCCAGTTTCCCAACGGACTGTGGACACGTTTGTGAAATGTAATACATGGAAAAATCGTTAGTTCTGGAGAATTAATAAATTCGCGGATCATAATGAAATCGGATTAAAATGAAATAAGGGTTTCTATTTAACCATTTAAAGCCCTAAAATTAACATCTATCCCTATCTCTAATCCTATTTTTTACATTGTACAGTATTTTTATTTCATTTTAATCCGTCACAATAAATACGTAACTCTACTAACTTTCTTTTCCGAAGCTCAATGATGAATAAGATTATTTTAACAATTTTGGTTGCATTTCTAGCGATTGTATGTACTTTATATAAAGATATTTTAGTATTAAGTGGATATTACCGTGGACCAGCTCAAAAATATAATGGAGGAAAATGTCGGTACCTCGAAGGTACGTTTATGTTATATAATTTTTTATTTATTGCCTATATATTCTTATGCCTTACCATCTCTAGGCCTAAAGTTAAAGCTATGTGAAGATATTAAAATACATCATGCATCTGGACTCGCTTACCTTGCATGTGGAGATAAACAGAGTAGCAAAACTTATTCATGGCCACCACCAATTGATACATATAAAAATATTCCTCTAAGAGGTACTTTTTATGTCTACAACATCAAGGTATCTTCAAATTATGTGTTATATTGGAATATGTTTTTACAATTTCTAATCAAATATATAATATAATTTGATTTATTAGACAGATAAACTAACACCTCTTATTCTCAAAAATTTTGCTGATGAAGAAGACTTTATACTTCATGGTTTTGGAATTTATGAAAGTCCTATAGAACCTGATAATCTTTATTTCTTTATTATAAATCACAAACGCACCGGAAGTGTGATTGAATTATTCGAGCACAAGATAAACACATTTGAATTAAATCATTTAAAAACATTCAAACATGATTTAATTTATAGTCCTAATAATGTTGTTCCAGTATCAAAAGATGAGTTTTATATAACAAATGATTTTTATAGTCAATCATATTGGAAAATACAATTTGAAAGTATGCGTTATACCCAAAGATCAAAATATGATTCATGAAATTATACTAATAATTTGTGTAAATTTAAATAGTGTTGGCACGTCTTAGGTGGAGCAACGTTGTCTTTCACTCCTCAAAAGCCAATACAACAGAAATAGTTGTTGATGGATTAATTGTAGCAAATGGAATTAATGTAAATTGGGATTATTCACGCATTTTTATTGGGACTAGTGGTACAGGAGAACTTTTAATATATGAAAGAAAACCTGATAGTAAATTAAAAATGTTGGATACCATTAATGTTGAACATTTGGTTGATAACGTTAATGTGGATCCAGTTACAGGAGAAATTTATCTTGCAGGTATGTGGATGTTAAAGTTGATTGTCTTTTAGATTGATACAGAATCTCTTTTTAAAATATATGAATTTCATACAATAGATCAAAATAGTGGCACATAATGGTCCAGAACTATTCTTATACGCCAGTGGTTTAACATGCCTATCTAAAAAACCTTCATTTGGTGTAATTAAAATTAGCAACAATACTAAAGAAGATAAATTTTATGGGATTAAATATGCAAAAGAAAAAATATTTGAGGATGATGGTACTTTTTTCCACTCACTTTCTGTGGCAGCTGGTGATAGTAGAAGAAAAGTGATGTTTTGGGGATCTCCCTTTGCTGAGGGAGTTGTTAGATGTGAATTGGACTAAATATATCTTTATAATATATTAAATTATTATTTAAAATCTATTAAATTAATATTAATTATGTATTAACTATATTATATGACTGTATAAAATAAATATATTTGGTAAAAAATACAGGTTTCTGTAACGTTTATCATGAATTATTTTGAGAATGAATATTCATGGTAAAAATTCTTATAACGAATTCAACAAATAGCATTACACAGGTTGAATGAAGGCAAATCGGGCTTCAACCGACATTACGTAATCCCAATATGAGCCTGATTTGAACAAAATATTTGGCGAAAATAGGAGACACCTTTAGGATAAAAATCGGGTTCATATAGGCGTCAATACATATCGGGATACCGATAGCTCAATTGATAAATCGATAAAGCTTCTCTTATAGCTTTATCGATTTACCAATTGAGCTATCGGTATCCCGATATGTATTGACGCCTATATGAACACGATTTTTATCCTAAAGGTGTCTCCTATTTTCGCCAAATATCTGGTTCAAATCAGGCTCATATCGGGATTACGTAATTCTGGTTGGAGCCCGATTTGCCTGCCTTCATTCGACCTATGTTGCAAATCTTCCTTTTCTAATTTCTTTAATATTTTAAGTTTATAATACGAGATATATATTAATTGATATTTCTCGTCATCTAATACTTTTTCGGCATTGTCATCGATACCATAATAAGAAATTTTCACTTTCTGTTTAAAATTAAACCATTAAATATAAAAATAAATAAACCACAAAATCATTAACTTGAAGCTGTTTCTTTCCCTAATTTCAAGTTATCAATATACAAACATTATTTAACATTTAAGAATGAAGAAAAGAGCTTACATTTTAACCAATATTCGGCTTCTTTTAAATTTTTTTTTATTCTGATTCTTTTTGATAACAATTTCATTCCTATAAAATTACATTTTTGATGATTTCAAGTACAATTCAAAGGCATCTTTCAAGTTTATTTCAATTCTAATTCCATATCGATAACTATCTTCAAGACCATATGTTCCTACCACATTTTCCACTAGATGCTTTTTGATGATACGTAAATGAAATTCTTATGTTGTTACGGGTCGAATCGTGCGTTCGATAATCTATACTATAAAATATAGATTTTATGATCTAAGGCAACTCGTTAGAAGCGTGAAGTTAGTGATTTGGTTCATATAATATAGGGAAATCATTATTGAGTTAGTGAGCTTATGTGCCCCTTCCTCGCACATAAGTGTCGTAACCAACCTAAACCAAGTTACGTCCTTTTTATAACTTAAAGGACTAATGAGACTTAAACAAAATTCTCCTTATTGTATAGTGGCTCATCCGATGAACTCTATAAATTATCTAAGCCTTAGAGTCAAATTATAAGCTTGTTTGTCTATGATATCATTTTACCTCGTGACAATGTTCGTCTTTTTCGACTCCAGTTCCATATCGATAACAATGTCCAACATGATATGCTCCAACCATTTCTGCGGATTTTTGAATGCCTTATATTCATCTTTTTATGCTCAAATTCCATCACGATAACAATGTCCAACATAAAATTTAATCTATCATCCTCCATCTAAATGAATGCCTTACGCTCAACTCAAATTTCATGATTATAACAGTATCCAACATTAGATTTTCCTTTAGTAAACCCCATCTTTGTAGACCTTTGATAATAAGTGAATGCCTTATGTTCGTTTTTTCTACTCCAATTCCATGTTGATAACAATATCAAACAATATGTGCATTTTAAATCTTTTAAGATTTTTGATAATAAGTGAATGCTTTATGTTCATCCTATGCAACTCTATAACTATATCCGAGACTTAAAAGTTTAGATGGATTTTTTTGACCTATCTTTTTTAAGAGCTCAGACGAATTTTTTTGTCCATTATTTCTAAGTACAAAGTCGAAAACCGAAATGCACTTTTTATCGACGCATAAATGGAAATAAATACAGTCAGACCTCTCTAAGTGCACGCTCTTGGGACCACATTTTAATAATGTGCATATAGAGAATAATAAGAAAAAATGTATTTATGGAGATCAAGTATATATTTGGGCCAGCGCTTGAGCGTGCGCTTATAGAGGGCGCACTTAGAGAGGTCTGACTGTATTAGTTTCACATATGCATACGCAATGTATGTACCTAAGACAAACCATGAATTAAAATTTTGGCCAGCAAATTTTTATTATATATAAGTCTATAAATACATTTTTCTTATTATTCTCTATATGCACATTATTAAAGTGTGGTCCTAAGGGCGTGCACTTAGAGAGAGGTCTGACTGTAATACGTAGCATTTTATCGTATATGGGTTATGAAAAAAACTTCTATTAATCGGGTGCAACATTGTTATTATAATAAAAAGTTTTAACATTTTTACTAATCCTTTACATATATTAACATGCATTCCTTATTTTTGTCTTTTGGTTTTTTTGCGGATTTTTTTACCGCCTAGAACAGAAAATCGCCAAAGACAATTATTATAACGAAAAATATCCGATGGCCATTTCTAAACATAAGATAAAGCGTCATTGATACTGTGAGCCATGATAATTAGATAGGTCAAAAATGGCAACTTATATCTCATTTACATCAAGACTTAAGAAAATACAAAATTTGAAAGCTATACTATAAAATTTTATTAATACGACAGCATTTATTTCTTAAATAGTAAATATTCCTGTGCTAATTTTGATTGCGTTTAGGCTCAAAAAAATTTTTAAAAAAATTGATGATTTTAATTCTTTTCACAGTACCTAGCCAAATAATCACTTAAATAAAAACAAGAAATTACTATACATAAAATTTTACACTGTACAGCATAGCCAAAAACAGCATACCATCACATAAATTAATGCCATTTTTATTTTCAGCATATTTATGTGATAACATTTTTTTTCCTGAAAGTTCCTTTGATACTGTTCTCTAAAATTTGTAAAATTATAACTTGAAGGGATTTTGTATTATTTCAAAGTTATTCCTATTTAGTTAAATTTGTATTTTCTAAAGCTTATGTCAGTTTCTTACTACTGAAACTAATCTTACATTTTGCTTCAGTGTTTTGCCAAAGTATAGTATTTTAAACCACACACCTGTGCTTAACTATATAAAAACATTCTAAATTCATTTTATTTTTAAATTAATTTATTATAAGATTATTTTTATTTGGTATAATCATGATTTTTTATTTATAAAGTCATTACACGCGTATAATGCATCTATACATAAATGAAACTAATATTTGTGGCAGATTACATCAGGAAACTTTTTAAACTGATAACTATTGATTATTATCTAGGGTTACTAATCGATTAGTAACACCCCCACTGATGGAAATCAATATAGATAGAAATCGATAGTTATCAATTATCGATTTCTATCTATATTGATTTTTATTGTTAGGGGTGTTACTAATCGATTTCTATTAACAGAAGTATTACTAATCAATTTCTATCAATATCGATTGTTATTAATGGACTTGATAACTATCGATTTCTATATTTATCGATAATAATCATTTATTAGTTAGCAAATAATTAGTAGCATTATCAATTATTTTTAATAAAGATACTTAGTGATTATAAACACCCCAATGACTATTATCGATTAAATTTATCGATAATAATCAATTAGTTGTTAGCTATTATTATTTATGTTGTTAGCTATTATTATTTATCAGTCTAAAAGATTTCTTGATGTAAAATGAAATCGGATTAAAATGAAATTTTTCTATTTTTTTAGAAAAATTTAAAAAGTTTTCGGAGACATTTTTTAGGGTTAGGGTTAGGGTTTAGAGTTAGTTTTATTAATAAAAGAGTATAAGTGGGTTTTATAAGCTTTAAAGATTAGCAAGAAAGGTCCCCAGCTTCATTTTAATCCGATTTCATTATGACCTGCCACAATATTTTGTAAGATTTTGTCAACATGCAGCAGATCATTTCTAATAAAGGTTATGATTATCATAGACTAAAACAGAAAGGATTTTTATATGAAAATTTTATCAGATCTTACTCATCTGATCTGATCGTTCTGATCGATCTGAGCATGCCCCCAAATCTTTTTTATTGTATTCAGGTTTTATTTATAAGATTCGACTTTTGATTCCATAATTCGATGTACGTATCGGTATGCATTGTTATGAAACTTTATTTTGAACTTACGTACTAAAAATAGTAAACTTTATGTTTGTTGTCTTATTAGTTAAACTTTATAATATTTCTTTTTATAGCACATCTTGAATATGTGCTGGTTACGTATTATCGAGTAATTAGCTACAGTAATCAGCACCATTTAAATTCTATCAGATAGACCTCCGTTTATTTTTGTACGTACGTACGTACGTATATTCGTAGAATCTCTTTAAATAAAATTTTTCACCTTTTACTTCATCAATTTTTCTGTGCATTATAGGTTTCTATTCTTCTAATTTGTAAATTGTGGATAAAACAAAATTAAAATAAAATATTCATGAACATATTACACGTGTTTAGCAAGAAAGCGGTATAATTATTATTTGTTTTTTTTAATAAGGTATGACTTAGGTAGATTATATAAAAGCTTCTTTTGCTTCAAAAAAATTTTTAAATTATGCAATAAATTTAACTATATTCAGTAAGATGAAAATGTTATCGTTGGTTTCTATTTAATTGAATTTTGATTAATTTAATCTATTGCAGCTACGGAGCCTAACCACAACGTGAGATCCTTGCACTGCTATCATAGTTGTGGTGCTTAAACACCAAAAATAAGGCACTTGCGCTGCCTGTGATGGTCATAGAGCCTAATTACAGCATGAGTTTCTTTGCATTGCTATCGCAGCTACTGAGCCTAATTACAATATAAGGTCCTTGTACTGTTATCATAATTGCAGAGTTAATCGCCAAACATGAGATCCTTGCATTGCTATCGCATCCATGGAGCCTAATCACAATGTAGATCCTTGCACTGCTATGATAGCTAAGGTGCTTAATTATCAACCATGAGGCTCTTGCACTGCCTGCGACAACCATAGAGCCTGATCACAACATGAGGTCCTTGCAGCCACGGACAATGTGAGATCCTTGTACTGCTATTATATCTTTGGACCTATAATAAAAAAAAGTCAAAATTCTATTCAGATTTTGTTCAGATTATTATTTTAATAAAGAGCATTTTTCATAATAAAAATCCGAACAAAATCTTAAAAAATGTTGACTTTTTTTATGGGGAGGCTCAATCACCAAACATGATGTTCTTGCATTGCCTGTGGCAGACATAGGACCTAATCACAACTAGGGATGGCAACGGTCGGTCATGGTCGGTCACGGTCAATAACCGCCGGTTATTGCTCAATGACCGACCGACCATGG
>CAJVPU010000348.1:0-18643 GCA_910591775.1 Dentiscutata heterogama | reverse complement strand
CTTATTATTAGCTAGTACTGAGTTGAAGGAATTTGGCAGCCTGGTCAGGTGACTTATCTGCCCCCTTACCCAAGTCTTTTTAGTAACAGGAAAACCATTAATCTTTAAATTAATATAGGTTTATTGTAACAAAGTTTCTACTATGATATTATATTAATAAAAAAAAAAATAAAATAAAATAAAATAATAATAACTAATAATAACACTCTTTCCAATGATCTTTTATACCAAAATCACAACAAACTTTTTTTTCAAAAATATAGTAAACTATAGTAGAAAAGAAGGAAATAAAACTGGTCAAAACTATAAACCGGTATCTGTTATTTAGAGATAGTTCTCATATGCTACTTGCTAACAAACCCAGAGCTTATCATTTATTATGAGGATAGCACTTGTTATTTAGAAGTAGTTTTCATATACTATTTGCTAACAAGTTTAGGGTTTATTACCTACTAACAAAAAAATTAGCAGTACACTTGGCTTTATATAATTTATTAGCTTTAAAAAAAATATATATTCCTTTATTCCTTTTGACATCAATTTCATACAAAAGGATATTTATTTCGTACAAAATAACATTTAATTTCAAACAAAGTGATATTTGATTTCATACAAAATGATATTTAAATTCATACAAAGTAATATTCAAATCTGTACAAAATAACAATTAAAATAAGTTTAATTTAATCACAATATCTTGTGATATAGTAGTCCAATATAGAAAATTTTGGTACTACAATAATACCTCCCTAAGTGCACCCTCTCTAAGTGCATACCCTCTTTAAATGCACACTATAGCCCAGTCCCAAGCTCGGGACTTAGTGCTAAGTACACACCTCTATGTTCTACACGTGCATAGGTTTTTACTGCCCAGACCTATGCGTGCACCCCCATAAGTGCACTCACATAATTAAGAACCAATAAAATTCAAGATCATATCTCATTGATGGACAGGTAATTAAATGTCATAGAAGGATCATCTTTTTTAAACATGAATTACAACTTTTCAACTCAATGCTTTATTCAAAGTGCCAATATTTACCTTGTGAGTCGAAACAAGAAGTTTCTATTGTATAACCTAGCAATGATGGGAAGAAATTTACTCAAGTTTACTTAAACATATTTAATCACTAATTTTAACACACTAGACATATGCATTTATAAAGGCTCTTTGAAATATTTATACAATTTTTATTTTTTTATTTTACGCAAAATAATCTAACGATATTCTTTCAGGTTCTATTTTCTAATTTTTCAGGTTTTTCAAATCAAAGGCCATTGAATTATTTATTGAAAAATTACAATAGCAATAAACAAGAAAAAAAATAGTTTGCTATTTACAAAGAAAATATTAAAATAACTATTTTTTTATTATTCTGTAAAATAGTCATTAATCTTACTTTGCTATTGCCAGTTCATTTTTTTTTTTAAGAAATTTTTCAATTTTTTTAACGGTCTTAACATACTCATTTGCTTCATCTTGTTGAAGCAAAAACATAGACACAGTCTCCAAGCTTGTAATCACCGTATCGATGTTAATTAAAGGGATTTCAATGCTGTTATCATCTTCCGAATCATCACAAGCTAAATCGACTAGCTTGAAAGTTTTTATAAGTTTTTCAATAACTTGGTCATTTGCGGGAATTTCGTAAACAACATCTTCTGCAGGGATATAAAAGGGACCATTTTATAAGAGCTGTCAGCATTTGTGCATAATGCAATTGAAAGACATTCTCTATCTACTTTGTGCCCAGAAAGACGTCGAGTTACTAATGATCAATTGGGTTCTAATCTATAAAGTAAGTTTTAGTAATTAATATACATTTTCAAAGGAAAATAGAATCATTGATTATTTAAATAAATAATTAATGCCATGTATATGATTCTTAATCGTGCGTATTAATGCGCATTAATTTTTATCCTATCTAAATTTTATTTCTGAAAATTATATTATGTGCATTTTATACAATATGTGCATAAATGCGCATGTTATTAGAAAATGCACATTTTTCCATTACTAGACACTGTATCCTTTTTTTTTTTTTTTTGCAGCATACAAATGTATTAATAAAGCTTATACCTAAAAAAAAGCCCTGTCTCATCTATGTTATAGATTCTTTCGATAGGATAGTTGGAACACTTGTTTCTTAGAGCAGGTAAGGTATTAATAATAGCTACTTCATCTGCTGACTCTGCTTCCCCTTCAAGTTTACGTTGACGAATATTGTTTCAATCTTTAAACTTATCAAGCCAACTATGAGAAAAGTTCAACACACCCTCAGGAATTCTCAAGCCATTGGCAAGTAGTTTGGCTTTTTCGACAAGTATTGTATCACTTAAAATCGTTTTATTTTGATAAATTAGCACAAATTCTTTTAGGGCTTGGTCAAGTTCTGGGTATATTACCACTCTATGACGCTTGGCATTTGAATTAATAATTTGAGAACTAATTCGTTCATCTTTTTTTTTAAAAATACATGAAATTGTGCTTTCATCAACTCTAACACCTCATTGTTGTTCTATCCAATCAACATACTGGGATCGAGTCAATTTATTGTCATAAGCATATACAAAGTTCACGTTTTTAGGAATCTGTAAGGGTAGTTCTTTTGAGCATTTTACAAGATTGTACTGCAAAAATTACGATTAATAAAATTATTTCTTTACATAAAAATATTACTTTTAAGATTTAAGAATCTACAACCAGAACCAAGGTTCTGGCTGTGCTAACCATGGATCATTTAATGAGGCTGTGCCCTTAGAAGTATTATTTGAATAATGTAGCTTTATTTAAAACAAGTCATCACTTGATTGTAATTTTAAATTATCATAACTTTGAACCATGGCTTTGAATCGAATTTAATTTAAGCTTAGCTTTAAGCCATGGATGAGAGCTATGCTTTTAACTTGAAGCTATGGATTAAGGCTATGCTTTTGACTTAAATCTGGTTGGTTTCAAGTTGTGGCTTTTGCCTAAACTGCTTTCAACATTTGTTTTAGTAAATATGTTCATATAAATTTTATATACAATGCATTAATCTTACAATAACAACTAATTTAAAATTTTTATAGCACAATAGCGAAATGAATTAAAAATTTAGAAATTCAAAGCTGCATTTTTGATATTGAATTTATTGAATTAATAAAGGCATTTAATCCTTAAAAATAAAATAGCAAATATTATTAAAATACCATAACAATAAATACTCCTCAGATATATAAGATAGTAAAAAAAGAAAAATAAATAATCATTCTTTATGTATCTCATCTTAACTCAGAAAGAACAGAATATTTACACAATTTAGCTCATGTATTGTAATAAATTAATATAAACATACGTAGTATATACGTGCATTTAGATAAGCCCTAGAAGGTATATACATATATATACTGTCATTAGTGCATAACCTGAGTTCAAAGAAAATTTTACCTGTATAAAGATCCACATATAGATTTTAAACACTGGGTATACAGTAGTACCAAAATATATATATTTTTTATTATGGATATTTAATTCTTGATTCTGATTGGCTAATCAGATACCCCTTCTAAATGCACACCCTCTCTAAGTGCACACTTACACCCAGTCCCAAGGGTGTGCACTTAGAGAGGTATTACTGTATTCAAATCCTCTTGATAAGACTATTTAAATGATACTAAAATCTTCTACATTGGACCATTGTATCACAAGATATCGTGATTTAGTCAACCTTATTTTAATTGTGATTTTGTACAAATTTAAATATTACTTTGTACAAAATGAGAGATATTAAATTGTAGTGAATAAAATCATTAAGCCGTAAGTAAAATTTTCTATCTATTAAGTGAAGAGGGATATTTTTTTGGTAGAATGTAATTATAACTAATGGGTTTGGGGTATTTTGTTGTATCTATTTTTGGTTTGGTTTCCAAATTTCTTTGTGTATATTCTTAGTATTTATATAATAGAATAGCTTAGTGAAGGATGTGGAGTATAAATTTGTTAGATTATATCTGGTAGGTAGTAATCCAGTTTGCAAATTTTCATTCATAGTAGTGAAAAATAATTGTCTAGAATATTCCAGTGAGGGTCTAGTAATTAGGAAGATTAAGAAGATAAGAAGGTATGCCTTAAAAATTAAAGTGGTTTTGTAGTTCTGTGATAGTGCTTTCAATTTTTTCCTGTTCAGTAATTGGAATGAAATTATGTAATAAAGATTTGTTTGCTCGAGGTAAAAAATAATTTCTAAGATTTAAGATAAAAGTGAAGATTTTTCTGAAATATTCAGAGTAATCTGGATTTTGATCCATACGCTTGAAATTTGGTAGAAGAAGTAGTATTCTTTCAAGAGTCAGGTGGTATCAACTAGAGCTTTGGGTTTTCTGATTGGTATTGTTAGGTTTATTTTAGTAATAAAAATATGTTCATTAGGGAGTGAAGGTTTATTTGTAGGGTTGACAGTCATGTAAATGAGTGAGAGTGGGATATTAAATTTATATTTGTCTTAGATCTCTGCTATGAATTCTTTAGCTTGGTGAGTATTAGAGATAGGAAAGTTATAAGTTGTAGTCATCTTAATAGCATATACAGTCTTACCTCTTTATAATCACACAGTTGGGACCATAGTAATTTTTTTAAAAAAATGTACTTATAAAGAGGTGTGCTTATGTAGAGGTTTTTATATATATATTAAATAGTAATTGGGCTCAAATAGGGTGTGATTATAAAAAGGTTTTTATATGATGTGATTATATGGGAGGCGATTATAAAGAGGGAAGACTGTAGATCTACTGGAAGTAGTTTCTTTTGCACAAAGAAATTATTAGAAATACAATAAAAGCTGTAGTGTTCTTTAAAAGTATTGACATATCTACAAAATTTTGAAGCATCAGTTGGATTATAGGGGAACAGGTGGCAAATGGCTGAGATAAGATTTTGAGAAGTTAATAGAAGTCTGGGTTTTGCTTCTGGTAAGTTAAAGTAATTGGGAGAAATTCTTTTTACTATGTAGTATTGCATTAATTTTAAGCAGTAATCGAAGAGAAATAGCAATCTAGCCTATTCTGTAATTGGAAAAAGGTTCTAGATTTCAGTATGAAGTTTAGCAGAATCATCTGGCAGTAGTTCAAGAACAGTAAGAAAGTAGCTATCAGAAAGCTTTTTAAAGATAAAAATATTTTATAGAGCTAGTATAGTTGCTTGAGTAAGTTTGCGATCTTGAATTAGTAGTGGAAAGGGGAGAATTTGTTGAATTGGTTGATCTATCTCAAGTGGGTCTTGAAGTAAAAAAATAAGTAGTGTTGAGTAGGCCTCATTGATCAAGCTACATAGCTCTTTGAAACTAAGAGTATAGTTTATTTGTGTGAAGTTGAGACAGTAAGTAATTATTTGTGTACAATTATGTGGGCTAGTGGTAAGGAAGTCTGTATTACAAATGAAGTTTAAGGCTATTTTGGCTTTGAGTTTTGTAAAGATTTAATTTCTGTTGAATTTGTTTATAAAACAAGCATTATATAGCCTTTTATATCTTTTTACTGCTATTTTTAATAATAAGTTGAATTCCTTTTGATGTTGTGATTGGGTTTCTTTGTTTTTCATAAATGATCAAAAGAAAGCCAAGTCCAAATATTCCAATTTTGTTTTAATTGCATTTGGTAAATTATATTGAGTTGGATTAGCTTAAATTTTGTATTAAAAGAATTTTAAAAGTAGCTCAGATGATGAAAAGGCATTAATAATCGTATTGTTGTCTCAGACTATTGTATTGAAATTTAGTATATGTGCTTTTGCTAGTGCAATAGTAACATAGTTATACCAAGTAAGTGAGCAATCATCTTTAGTATATTTCATTTTTGGAAGATTAGAGGTAAGTGCACTATTATACGTCTTCTTTGGAGATGTAAAAGATTCTGTAGTTGCATTAGATTGAGTATTCATGTAGTCATCTATGTCTTTTTTTGATTGGGTTTGTTGTATAAGGTTGTTAGTAATTAGTAATTTTTGGACTGAGCTCCAGGGGTTGTCTTGGATAAAGTTCTGAAATAGATTGAGTGTGTTGTGATGATTGGTTACTATACTTGTGATCTGGGATCCTAAGGTATTTGCATTATTTCCTATACTTGTTTGTTTGTTTGGATTATTTCCCATGCTACTTTGTTTCCAATATACCTTTACCTATACCCAAACAACTCCACTTTATCTCTATCTCTACTACACTAGCTATGAAAGAATCCAATGATACCACTTTACAAGAACATATACTCTATCTTCAATGTTCTCAAACTACACCTAGCAAACCTCTTTACCAATATTTAAACAACCACAATCTACCTTTAAAACTTCAACATTCCACAATCAACCTTTATATTCTAATACCAAATCCCTAGAAAACTCTTTTGCTATAATAGAAATTAATGACAACTCTATTTCTTCAAAACCCAAACAAAATTCTTACACTACAAACCAACCTTTTATGCAATTATTTTTACTTCTCAAAACTTTATTACTCCAACAACCACCCAAACAAATTTTATCTTAAAAAAATCTTATTCCAAACTAAACCCCACTTTTGACTAGCTATCTCACTACCCAATTACTAACAATATAAAGAACAATACCAAACTTCAAACACTCTTTGCTCAACAACTTTACAAATTTCTTAAAAAACATCTTCACAATTTCTACCCTAAAAGTATTATTAAAACTGCCTTAAATAACAAACAACTACTCAAAGCAAGTTTCTACTATATAATTTGAATTATGGCTGATAAAAAACCTAACTTCTTAACAACTTATATCTTCCAAACTAACTCTACAATTAACAAGCAAGCAAATATCCTCTTCAATATTCTTGAACAAATCTTTAAGATGATTATCTTCAAATTTATTAATATTCTTTTCTTTAAACTTAACTATATTGAAATCTTCTTGTTATCTGCTACTATCTCTCCCTATAAATCTAAAAATTACCTCTAATTTTGCCTTAATCTGGTCTGTCTACATCTCTACCTCTTTAACAACTACCAAGCTATTGACTACAAAAAATTTACAAAGAACTTGAAACTATGTTCCAAAACATATTCACTATCCTCTCACATAGTTTGTACAAACAAAAATGAAAAATACCTAACAATTAAATCTAATACCAAATTCAATATTTAACTACTTTTTAACTTACTTGAGTCTCTCTTTAAAAAACAATTCTCTATCCTATTACTCAAAAACTTATTTAATTATTTTAAAAAATAGTTTGAAGGTTTTTTTTTCTATTTACAACTGGCAATTCAAAACATCTCTCAACAAAGATAATACCAAAAATATCCTCAAGTTTCAAATTTGGCACCAATTTATCTTCCAACTCAAAAAACTTTTACTACCACAATTAGATATCTTTACAACACTTTTTAGCTATAAAGACAAATGTGATGAGTGCTTCTGTTATCTTAACTACTACATTCTTACCTGCAAACATGATAATTGCTTATATATTTCAGAATACAAGTACAATATCTTCAAACTTTTTAAAGATTTATTAAACAAATTCTATAAAGAATTCTCCTAAAAAAATAACACCCCACAACTTCAAATCAACACTGTGATTTTTAACAAAAATGGTTAATATGAAGCAATTTTTCAAAAACCTATTCTTATCATCCTATTTGATATACTTGCTAATTCTGCAAAAAAGGAATTTTGTGCAAATAATCTTACTATTTTCTCTAAAAAATGCCACAACAAATTTTTCTACCAATACCTTACTGCCTACTAACACAAAGCCACCAAGAATCTTAATATCTATTTCTTAACTAAAGATCAAACTATTAATAACATCACTTGTGAAATCATTAATATTGACTTTCTTGGCAGAGTTATAACTTACTTTAATCTTAACAAAACTTGCCAATTCTCTTATCTTGAAACCGTTAAACATTATATAGAAACTGCCTATTCAGAAGCAAAAAAAATCATTTTTTCAAAATTCAATATCAAATTTCAAACTTCACTTTTAATTGAAGACTCTTTATTTTTTAAAGAGTTTCCTTTTTAATAACTTCATCTTTTACAAATACTATTAATGCAGCTACTACTTTTCTAAAAAATATATTCTTAGTATTTAGAGAAAAGAATAATATAAGCAGGTAGGTGGATAAGCCTATTTATCTAAAAAAAGTAAATATACGCAGTTTTCTAATGCTTAACCAGAATACTGCTACTCCTTGTAGAACTATAAAAGCCAGGTATCTGGCAAGCATCTTTGTAGAAAACAATTCAAAGATGTCACTTCTAATCTTCTTCAACCCTTGTGACCTCTCAACCTGCTTCAACAAATTTTTTACACACTTCCAACTATTACTTCTCCTATCTCTCCAAACAATTAATTCATTCCTTCTTTATCTAATCAAATACAGCTTTCGAAACAATCTACAAAATAATTTTGTAATTTCTATCAAATTTGATAATAGTAAAGCATACATATATATATTACATGAATCTTGTCTCCTCTCTGACTATTATATTATACCTTACCAAAGTGCAATTTTTGCAAATTCTTATATACCTCTCAAGTCACAAACCTAACACCTCCTTTCCACTAATCTTCTTAACTTTTCTATATATATATACAATATCTAAGGCTTTAATCAAAATCTCAAACAACAAGTCTAAGAATACTATTGCCTATCTAACAACCTTGATATTATCTGCCTAACCAAAACCAAACTTGCTAGCAGTAACTTTACTTCTAAGCCTTTTAAAACCTAACACTATACTTACTACTAGTCTTGTACTAATAGCTTCAAAGCTAGCACTACCATTATGATATATAACTCCCTCACCTCTTATATATATAATATCTTCTATATCTCTGGCTATACTATTTTAAAGATAGGGCGAATATAGATCAATTTATATATATATATATCATTTAAAAAAAATTTATGCAAAAATTAAACATATATTATATATAAAAGTTTTTAAAAATACAATTTTTTTTATAAAATTTTTATAGTATATACATTAAACTTGTCTAATTGTAATTATATAATTTTAAACTGCTATTATATTCAAAAAAAATATACTTATATATATTACTAATTCTTCCTAGAATAATCAAAATTTGCCTAGATTATACAATATAAATAATATATAATCATTACCTGATTTCAATTGAATATTATTGTAAAAAAATTAGTAACATAATTATTAGTAAAATTGATCGATATTCACCCTACTATTAATAGACTTGTTTTTTAAACATGATTTTAAGTTCTATATTATCTCTACTTATCTCTCTAGTAATAACTCCTCTATTCAACTTTAAACCAAAAACATTATTATTTAATGATTACAGAAAACCCATACTCTTAATCTAATTTCTATTATACTAAGAGACTTTAATGCCTCTACTAACAATATCTATTCATCTTCTATTAAATACAAACTTTTTTAATTTCTCATATACAACAATATGTACAACTTTGCCTTATACACCAACTTATCTTCTTCTATATAGCACAGCTCTAGATACAGCAATAAGATTAACTTCATTTGGGCCTACTATACTATTTTAATTTATCTCAATTCCTTTGATTCAGACAATACCTATAATAGCTCTTTTAGTAACTATAAAATCCTTATCTTTTACTGATCTTTTCTTTATACTCTACATAGCTAGCATAGATACAAAACATATATATGTAAAAGAACTTTTAACTACAAAGCTATGGACACTACAAAATAGAAAGAATTTTCTAACCAAGTTAGTTTCAATTTCCTCTTCTACCACACACTCTTCTCAATTCACACAACAAAATCTCTCAAAACCACCTAGTACAAAATTCACACTAATATTATTTCTGCTGCTCTTAAACATATCTCTAACAAAAAATTTATTGTTTGCAACTTTCAATATATATTTTTCTCTAAAGCTACATATCTATACTTAAATCTAAAAAAACTTGGCAATATCATTTAATAAACCAAAAATGTTTTCAAATATCACCAACCCATCCTCTTTCATCTTAATACTCCAATATCTCTTCTTAACCATTCTGCTAATCTGCATATTCCTTTATTTTCTCAAACATATTAATTTCTCTCCTCTTAGATTGCTAATATAAATTTAGAATAAAAAAATTTTTACTACACCCATAATATAAAAAACATCAAAGAAATTAGACAACAGATTATTAATGCTATTAATAAAAGATGCATCAAACTTCAAACTCACCCCACTTTTATAATCAATAGCATTCTCAACTGACACAAAGATCCTATTAAATTCAATAATATTTGACTCTATAATAATATTATTACTGATTCCACAACTATAAAATCTTATATTCAACAATACTTTGATAACTAGACTGTTCCTCAAACTATTAACACTAAGATTTTTAACTCTTAATAGCAAACAGAATACAATTCAAAATCTACTATTAATTCTTTATAGTATTTTAATGCTCTGTCTATCTTCACAGAGAAGGAAGTTCTATCAACTATTAACCAACTACTTAACAACAAAGCTTGTAATACTCTGGTATTGGCTATAAAATGCTTAAGCATGCTGGCTTCAACTTTATTAGTACCATCACATCTCTCTTTAACTGTTGTCTCTTCTCCTAAAATAATAAAAAGAAGAATGCATCTTCTCATTTCTAAAAAACTCATCTTTGATAAAAATCTAGCTAATACTTGTAACAACCAAGATTATTGATAGTAATTAACAAGAAACAGAAGAAATTTATTGAACAGACTAAATTGTACATATAGATTTGTATTGTCTTTTTATATCTCTAACAAAGATATTTCTACTAAATACACAATTACTAATATTACTATTTGATGACTATATATTTTATACAAAATAATCACCCCCATCAATAACTATGATTTGACTTTAAATTAATTAATTAATTATCTTTGATTTATATAACTAATGACTATATAATTCATACAGTGAAAAAATAACTTGGATCAGGTTAAACAATACTTGGGTTACTGGTAATGATTATAGGTAGTACATATTGGTTATAAGCTTGAGATCACAAAAGATATTATTATAATACTAAACCTATTAGCTTAATTGAATATATCAAAAAACTTTATACCAAACTTCTAACCAACCATCTTAATCTTACTTTTTCTCAACACAACATCTTTTTACTATTTAACTTTGTTGCTTTTTTAGATAACTTCACTTCAATTCCCATTCATATTCTTAATAATATAATTAAAGATGCAAACTACAATCTAAACCAACTTTGGCTACTCTCTTAAAATATAAACAAAGTCTATAACTCAGATAACTTCAAATTATTCTAAAAATTATTATACTATATTCAAATGCCCCAACAACTTATTAATATTTTAACCAATCTTTTATTTGATTGCACTAATCATATTATTACCAACCTTGGCCTTACAAACTTTTACTTAGTCAAAAATAGCATTGACAAGATAAAACTATTATTCTTCTCTTTTGGAAAATTTATTATAACCCTCTTATTGCACATATTTTCACATACTTTTCCAGATATACCCTCTCTACCTCCTGCCTTATCCAACATTCAACAAACTATTTCAACACCTCAATATCTGTCCTCATATACATAGATAATACACTATAGATCACCAAATCCAAAACTAATGCTTGGTACAATTAAACAAAAATTTAATAGTCAAATACTTGTTAATACTTATATTTAAATCGGATGTCAAATGATTGCAAATTAATCAAAGCTAAATATATACTATTGGTTAATTTGTAATCATTTGATATCCAACTTAATCACAAGTATTAACAAGTATTTGATTATCAAATTTTTGTTTGATTGTGCCAAGCACTATTCAAAACACAATTCAAAAAAATTGTTAAAACTGCTTTCTCTTTTTTACTTCATAGCTAATATCTAAGTCAACCCAACCAAATCTTTATTTATAACTATACAACTCTCCTCTAATATCTCTTTTCTTAACTTCAATTTTCAATCTATTCCATCTTTCCAATCTTTTAAATTTTTAGATTGTAGGTGTTACAAAATCTAGCATATGAATAGTAAGTTACACCTTGGTTAGGTAAGAGATGGTGGGCCAGTTGTGATCAGAGAGTTTAAATAGATAATCCTCTAGTTGGGTTGCAGGTATGGCAGCTAGCGTGGACCTCGGGCAGACTACTTAAATAGGCAACCAAAAGTTGCAGGTATGGCTAGTCATACTCTCACTTGTAAAAAGTTAGAGAGCTTAAATAGATAATCTCCTAGTTAGATTGCAGGCATGGTGGCTAGTGTAGAACTTAGGTGGACCACTTAAAATAGACAACCAAAAGTTGTATGTGTGGCTAGTTGTACCCTCATTATAATTGTAAATGTTGTTAATTATCTAATAAAAAGCCCCCGGCTATAGAGGTCACCTTAACACTGAAAAAAAAAAAAATTTTTTAGATTGTTGGTTTACTCTCAACAACAAACAATCTTCACAAATCCAACTTATTCACAATAAGGCAATCCAGCTAGCCAACATTGCAGATACCAAAAATATAACTGACAAACAAATCATATATATTATCAATATTGTCATTATCTCTACTACTAAATACTGGCTTTATAATATTGTAATCTCTCTTTCTAAATACAATAAATTCCAAGCAAATATCTTACTATAGCCAAACAAAAAGTATACTCCTTCCACTCTACTCTTAACAGTACTCTTCTTAATCATAACCTCTATAACATTTACAATATTTGGAATATATAATTACAACACCATATCAGTAACTTTCTTAATTGTATTAACAACACCTCTACTCTTGGAACTATAACTCATATTTGACTTTAGCAACTTTAAAACAACCTTTGGTTTATAACTAATATTCTTTAATACCTTTATTTTGTTATTAACAGTTCTAACAAATATATAACTATCTTTAAAATTATACAACTCCTCAATTACTTACAAATCTCTATCAGCATCAGTGCTTATACTAATCTCTCCTGGCCCAAAGTTATTAAGGATAGCAATATTCCACTTGAATATATTCTTTCTAATTACCCCAAATATAACACCTTTAAACAACAACTCTAATGCAAACATATTCTCTATCTTGAAAAACTCTGCTCTGCAAACAACTATATTCTTCTAAACTGGCTATATTTATCTTCCAGAATTCTACATATTCTTAAAGACAAAAAACCATTCTGGTTTACTTATCTAGAAAACTCCATACTTGAAAGCAATCTACTTTGTATAATTCTACTACACTTTCAACTAAAAGGTTTTAACTCTTTTGTATATCAATCCAACCCAATCCCTAAAACATACAAACTCTAGGTTCTTTTTTTTTACAAAGAAGATATTGTAATTGGCCAAATCCACAAAACATTTTTAAAAACCAATACTATCTCTATCACACTCTAGCAATACAATATTGACACTTTCAACTTCAATTTATACCCACTCCTACCTATTATCTGTATACTATGCCATGGTTGTAATCTTAACTCCAATTGTATTTCTAGTAATTATATACTAGAAGTATCTGCAATTTTTTCTACTTAATTTTTAGACAGAAAGAAAGCTAATAAGCAACTTAATCTCAATGCCAACTACTTTGACCTCATCCAGTCTACTTATATTAAGTATTCTACAAACCTACCACCACTACCATTTATTAATCTTATTAACTCACTAATACTAGATATTTTCTACAACAATAATGCCTTAGCTCTGCTTACTCAGATTATACTAGCTAATCAATCACAAAATCAATTTACTTTCTATATAGATAGCTCTGTTAAACAACTTGGTACTGATTAATGTTCAATAAATTTTGGCTTGGTTCAAGTTTACAATAACTAAATCATACAAAATTTCTCTGTCCAAATTTCAAACTAGCCTTCTTTTTACAAAGCTGAACTATTTGCAATTCTATTAGCTATCTCAATGATCTCATGCAACTCCAGTATACAAATTTTCACTAACTCACAATTAGTTATCTCCAAGTATAACAAACTCTAATTTCTATCTCTTCACTTTACCAAAAACTTCAAATTCAACTACTGGCCAATCTGGCATATATTTATTAATATCTTAAAAGCTTTTAATATTCAACTTTTTCTTTATAAAGTTCAGGCTCATTCTGATAATACCTTTAATAACCTTGCAGACCTACTTGCTAACAACTACTTTAGTTTATTCCTGCTACTATTTAACTACACAAATCTCTGTAGCTTTTATGCTACTCTTCTTTGAAAAAACTATCCTATTAACAACTTTATCTAACTATTTATTAAAACAATATGCAAGATTTACAATATAGCTCTATAGTCTTCCCAATATCACATTCAAGAATAGTCACACTTCTCCTACCAAATTGACTAAAATGCCACCTGGCTCTGCTTCAACAACAACCAAAAAACTTCTTACAACTTTACTAACCCCAAATTCAACTATCTAAAAGCCTTTAAAATTAAATTATTACTTAATATTCTACCTACTTATATATATTTTTATCAAATATATTCTCTTGTATTTATATCATCTAATTGCTTCTTTTATAACAACCTCGACTCACTCTTTCACTAATACACTTGTCCCAACATTACTCCTCTTATCCAAATAATTAACTCTACAATCTGGACTACTTTATCTAACTTTAATCTTAACCTTCTACCTTTCTAACTAAATTACTTTATATATACTATTTTCTTACACCCTGCTTTTAACCTACTACCATCTCCAATATATCTATTCTTACTTTACTTTATACTTAAAGATCTTATATCTAAACCTTTAATTCAATTACTAGACCTATTTGATATTTTATATTCTAATACCTTTCAAATTATTATTCAATTACTATTCAAAATTTCTAACCAACTCTATAATAATATTGGATCTCATACTATATTAACTTTTCTTAATAGAAAAAATCTTACAACATTCTCTCCTATTTCAACTACAATATATTATTTCAACCTCACTTCCTTTAACTAATAAAAGAAATAAAGCTAACTATTCTTTTAATTGCCTCTGTGGTTTTGCTAACCAACTATACTTCAAGTCTAATATTTGCCTCTCTTGAGACAAGCTATTCTCAAGTTCAATACTTGTGACAGATTATAATGAAATCAGATTATAATGAAATTTAACTTATTTTATATATGATTCTTAAATTTTTTTTGAGCTTTTTTGTCAGATTTTTTTTTATAGTTAAGTTAGAGTTTAGGGTTAGAATTATTAGAAAAATAGTATAAGTAGATTTTGGTAGAGCTTATATATTTAAATTGAGACTCTAAATTTTACAATGATCTGATTTTATTATGATTTGCAACAATACCTGGTCTACTCTGTAGACTAAATATTATATACCTATTAACTATATTCTAACAATTCAAATCTAGATAAGTCTTGATCACTCTAGTAGGTTTAGGTTGCAGATAACTAGTTTAAGCTTTTAGTTTGAGCTTTTAGTTTAAGCTCTTATTTTTGTATATAATTTATATTTATTTGTTCCTGTACAAATTAAGTTTTTATATAGTTTCTATGTAATTATTTGTATAAATTAATTAATAAAAATATGAGCAAGGCCTCACCTTAATATCAAAAAAAAAAAAAATTATAAAATTAACTAGTAATTAATATTAGCTATTTTCTTATTTTATAACTAATTATTTTATAACTAGTTTTATTTCTTTATAATTATCTTTTATATATATAAGCATATTTTTTTTATAAGTATATTTTTTAAAAAACAAACTATTGTTAAATATAATAAATTTGATCTTTATAACTATTATATTTTTTTACAATTATATATTTTTATATCCCAAGTATGTAATTATAGAGAGGTTTCACTATATATCTATTATATTAAATAATATATAAACTACTTTAATATTTATATATCAGATTGCTCTTTATTAAAAAAATTTTAAAAGGTATAGTAGCTTAGTGAAGTGGTCTAGTTGTCACCTCACCAAGTAGCAGGTCTAAAGTTTAAATCCTATAGACAATGTTTTTCAAAAAATAGATTTGTATTAGATAACAATTATTTATCGATTAGTTAGATCTACAATTTGTAATCTTGGTTATATTATCTTGTTATAGAAGCTTTGATGCAAAAATATCAAGAAATTGTAATAATCAAAACTTGTTTGGAAAGACCCAAGTAAGGAGGTAGTGAATACTTTTGACAATATTACAGAAAGACTGAATTTGAAAGTGATGGCTAAGATTGAAGAACCGAATAACAATAAAATCTTTAAGTAAGGTGATCTACTAACCTGATTACTAATTAAAAAAAAAGCTAGCACATCAACCTAGTTAGCTAGTGTGAAAAACTAGGGTGGTCATCTACTATGGCTAGGATTTAGAAGTTAGGTTTCATTTAATGACAAGAGCTAGGCGATCCCTAAAGACTAGCTAGACCCAATTGAAAAAAAAAGATATGTGCTATAAAATTATGTACTACAATAAGATAGAGTATAAGACACCTAGAGTCTAGCCAGGATCAAATCTTCTGGGTCACAGGTTGGGAATAAGGAAAGGACCAATAAAACAAGAACAGAAAAAAGAAAAATCTGAATGTGAATACTGGTGTTGAAATGAATCTTACAAGGGCATAGTGGTTTAATTAGATTACACCAAATTGTGAGTAGGAGCCCTAGCAACTGTAATAACTGGGTTAGCTGAATACAAAATACAAAAAGCTTTAGTAAGTTTATCTCAAAGATAGCCATGTGTCTGCTCAACAGAAAAATGTAAGCTAGTAATTAGTTGATGCAAACCCAGGATAAGTTATAGAAGTTTTAAGGCTAGGTATGCAATCTGTAGAACAGGTTAGATAATAGTTCTTGGGTTAGTATAATATGCTAAAAATAGTTAGAATTAGAAGGTTTAAATAGATAATTCCCTAGTTGAGTTATAGATACAGTATCTAGTATAAAACCTGTAAACAGACTACTTAAAATAGATACTCAAAAGGTGCACATGTGGCTAGTTGTATCTTCATTGTAACTGTAATAGTAAATGATTACTAATAAAGAGTCCCCCATAGCCAAAGAAATCACCTTAACACCAAAAAAAAAAAATTTTATTTAAGTAATATTATATAGCTACTTTTTTGTAATTGTATATAAAAATGTTATTTTAATACAACTGCTTATTATTTTTTTATTTGCTATACAAAATAAAATTATAAACTATACAATATTTATAAAATTAAAAAGTAATAATATATATAGCTACTTTTTGTAATTATGTACAAAAATATTCTAGCTATGTAGCTATATATATAGTAGTTTTTAAACTATATTTGCTACATAGAATAAAATTGTAAATTGTGCAGCATATACATAGTAAATTTTAATTGAAATTAATACAATTTATAATTACTATTTGCCAGGTAATTATAAAAAAATGACTATATACAGTATTGTAATATTGCTAAAAATATAGTAAGAACATTTATAAAAAATAAAATTAAAATTTTAGTATTTAAATTGGTATATTAAATAATTCAAAAAATAATTTAAAAAAAGTTATTAATTATAAAAATATAATCAACTTTATATTAATACAATATTTTTTATTAAAAAACAAATCTATTCGATTTTTAATCTAAATATATATATTTAAAAGTTTGTTAAACGTTTAGTCTAGTCAAAATGAGTCAAAAATTATAAATTTTAACTTTTTTTAACTATCGCTATATACTATTTTTTACTCCAACTATAAATCCTGATTAATAGTATATAATTAATAGTATATAACGATAATAACAAACTTTTGGTGGCGCATTACAGTCTGATTCTTACGTTATGTTACTCGGTCAGTTGTACTTTCGGATTTACTAATTTTGCCTCAACTTTTCTGCATTTTCTATTGGTCGTATATATCACCTGAATACCTCTGTGGCCAATAGGAATTGCAGAAATGCAGAAAGTGAAGGAAATGCCTTTTAGAATTATCACCGCATATATTTTTCTTAAAAAAAAAAATCTCTACATTAGATCTTGCATACTGATTGGTCGATCAGGAAGTAGCGTTAGAAACCAAAATTAAATTAATTCAAAAGATTTTTTATACGTACAGTACTGTATATATATAATTTAAATAAATAATGATTGTTTTATATTAAATTTAAAATAATTAATTAATTCATAAACTCATTATTAATGTAAACATTAATAAAAATAATCTGTATATAATTATTTTTTATTTTTTAGTAAATTTACAAATTAAGAAAATGTATATATTTTGTGATAAATTTTAATTTAATCTTTTACGTAATAGTCCAATTGTAAATCCCCGGTATGTTATTTGATCATTAATTTACATAATGATCTACAGTTTCTAATAAACAACGCGACATTTTTCGCGAACTTTCATATAAGTATATATACGTATATGCGCTAAAGAGTAACAGTGGCTAAACCAGTAAAACGGACACTACTGTTATTCTTAAATTACAAGTTTGTAATCTAGTCTTCGTTAAGTAGAGAAACGCTACGTATTGTATTATATCTAGAAAGTAACAAGAAGTACAGCATAAAGGAATAAAATTGGTTCTTGATTCATGACTCATCACTTTAATTTATCAATCTCTCTTTATTATGTTTCGATGGCTTACATATGATCGAACGAACGTTTACTGATAGTGGCTGT
>CAJVPU010000347.1:0-18655 GCA_910591775.1 Dentiscutata heterogama | reverse complement strand
AAGTAATAAATATATGTAAAAGCATGTTCTAAACAACTTTACTTAGAAAATAAAAGTGTATTACCTTGATAGAAAAAAACGTACCGACGCAGAACATGTGGCATTCGAATTTAGAATTAAACGGATTTCGGTTGTTGGTATCGATGATGAGATTCTTGGTCAAATTCATAAGTTTCCATTTCCAATTCAAAAGTTAATCATCGATGAAGCTTGTGCCGTTGAAAAAAGAGTTGAAAAAGGTAAAAAATCCCCCGGTTTAACTTCGCCTAGTTGTTCCTGCGTGTTCTTTTGTCGGTACTTACTTCCTTGCCGACATATATTTCACGAACATGTTTATGGCAATAAACAAATATTAACTTTAAATGTGTGGGGGCAATTTCAAAATATGTTTGCAGAAAATGGGTTCAAAATATATGAACGTCGTGAATTAGTGGAAATAGAGTTGCCTAAAAAAACTGAAGCTGAAAAAGCCGCTGAAAATAGGAGTTTGATTGTCAATGAATTAATAGAAAGAACCCGAGGTGTATACTGGAAAGTAGAGGATGAAGGAAGCCTACTAGAAAAATCAGAATTTATTAAAGATTTAAGAAATTCTTTAAATAATATTTTAAATAAATAATGTAATGAATAACATTTTATTAAAATATATTAAAAATGTTACATAATTAAAATTGCATTGATCAAAATTTAATATTAGGGGGTTTCAATGTTAACAAATAAGTGACTCATTTCGAAAATAAATAGGAATTTTTCAATAGTATTTTTACTATATATGTTGAATTATAAATCGAAAAAATAAAATGAGATTCTCTAATTTTAACTTTGAAACCTCGGTTTCGGGTGAAAATTCATGTTAGGGTATGAGTAGGTACAGGCTCATTTAGCCGACATCATGGCAAGTAACAATTTATTACCTACAACTAATAAAATGCTAACCCTAACCCTATGTAATGTCGGCTAAAAGAATTTTCGGTGTAGTATCATACACGAAATTATACATCATAATAACTACATTAATATAAAGTATTTGTCACAGTAGTTAAGCGAACCATTCTCAGTTCTTAATGCGATTCTATGTTTCAACTACAAAACTAGATGCAAAACACATTAGTACATGCTAAAAAAAAAAATTAACCAAAAACAAAAAAAAAAAATTTAGCCCTTATCTTCGGTTCTATTCTTAATTCCGAACCAAGTTCAAATTTCCTTAACTAGTGTGACTTAGTATCCGCCAAAGATTAGAACCCTATCGTTCAATTATAATAAAGTCAAAACCTATAAATACTTATAAACTTTAGTTCTGCCCAAGTTCAAATCCTAGATCTAAGAAGAAAGGTAAGTTGCTTTTGTTGAAATATGAAAAAAAAAAAGTGAAACTTATCAAACGCGAAAGTGTGTTGAAATCTAGATCCCGACAAACTTATAAACTTCAAATATTAGAGGGAAAAAAAAAACCTGGCAAGAAAACCGGCAAAAAATAAAAAAAATAAGCAACTTTAAAAAAAAAAAAAATAGTATAGAACCATAATTAAACCGAGAATAAGTGTTGCGCTAGTGTCACGTTTAGTCAAAGTAGATTCTACGTCGTTTTTCAAAAAGCCGAAGTTATCCGTGTTCTGTGATTTCCCGTACGTCGGGTGATTTCGTGAGGTGCCAGGCTTTAAACGACCCCCAAATTAGGAAATCAATTCCGGTATTGTTACACAAGTGTTAAAGAAATTTTTATATACATTTTACAATACTTTTTTAGGAACTTCAGGTAACCTACCACCATTAAGAAACGTGGATATGTCTACTAAGCAAACTTAAAGTTTTCGTCTTACCTTACAACATATTCGCTTAATCCCTCTTAATCCTACAACTTTTATATTACACTTTGTCTGCTGAAGTTATAAGTAATTAACAATCTCTACGTCAACAAAATCTCATTTATTAAGCAAAAAAAGTATAAAAAAAACTTAAAATAACAATTAATAATAATAGTATAGAAGGAAAAAATTCGTTTATATATTTTCTATTATATGTATTGCATATAAAACTCCTTTAAATAATTAAAAGTATATGAAGAATAATAACTAACTATACAATTTATTAATATTATTAGAGAAGCTTTTAAGATATGATAAAAAATTTATATACATGCACGATATATTAGAATAATAGTTGCATAATACAAAATAGTATAGTATAAGATGTTAGAGACATAGAATTAAACATAGAATTAAATATAGGATTAAATGTAGAATTAATGTAAAATTAAATGTAGAATTAAATGTAAAATTAAACGTAGAATTAACATATATAGATTAATGGGGTTTTGTAAATAAATACTATTAAAAAAAATTAATAATCTTGATTTAATTAATAATATATACTTACTTACTCAACAACAACACTTATTTTGGACTTTAACTGTTAACTACAGAACTATAAATTTTAATTAAATTTTGATTAACTATATCAATAATTAATTTTAATTGATCAGGACTATAGTATTATAAATGTATAAAAAAAATTTTTTTATAAATTGTGTAATGACCAGGTGACTCAGGTAATCGATTCCTAATTTGGGACGGTCTCCCCCTGGAAGAGACCTCGTCATGTAGAGTAGCATCATATTTGTTAGTAAACAAAACACATAGTTGCAATCTGCTGTGCTGTTCCGATTTGTATGGAGTAAACAATGCTGATCTTTTGATGAAGATAAGCTATTTTGTCTACTTTTTATGAAAATTTTGTTGAAAAAGTAAGTAGGTGATAGTGTAGAGTATAGCTCTTGTACTTTTTTTAAAAGAGTGTATATTTTTATCCAAAGCCAATAAAACATATAGAACCAAGTGTACTGCTGGTTTTCTTGTTAGTAGGTAATAAACCCTGAACTTGCTAGCAAGTAGTGTATAAGAACTACTTCTAAATAACAAGTACTATCCGCATGGTGAGTGATAAGCTCTAGGCCTGTTAGCAAATAGCATATGAAAACTATAAATAATAGGTACTAGTTTATGGTTTTGACCAGTCTTATTTTCTTCTTTTCTACTATAGTTTACTGTTTTTTTTTTTTGAAAAAAAAGTTTGTTGTGATTTTAGTACAAGAGATCATTGAGAAGAGTTTGCAAAAGAATTTGTCACATGTAAATTTTTTACATATAAAATTATAATAAAAAACATATAAAATTACTATGAACTTTGCAGCTTTGATGTTTTTCGATCTATATATTAACTTAAAATTAAATTTTGCAATTATATAGAGCATAAAAAGAAGAAATTTTTTGCTCTAACTAACAAGTTACAGCTTTGTTGGGTTGGCAATAAAGTTCAATAGAGCCAATGGAGCTACGAATGGAGCCAATAGAGCTGCGAATGAAGCCAATGAATACTAGTTTTTTAAACTCCATTCATATAATTATTTAACTTCATTGGCTCCATTGCCAACCTTGAGCTTCATTATTTTTGCATATTTTAAAAATGTAACTTCATTAAAAATAAAATTTTACTGATTTTAAAGTAATAAATATATGTAAAAGCATGTTCTAAACAACTTTACTTAGAAAATAAAAGTGTATTACCTTGATAGAAAAACATATTAGCTATGTGCTAAAGTTAAAAATTCTAGTTTTTCTATATACAACTTCTTTTTTTTACTTATATAATCTGCCTTCACCTTTTAAGTAAAGTTGTTTAGCATAAAATTTTACACCTTTAGAGTATTTTTGCTCATTTTCACAAACCTTTTGCTAAGTGCAAAATGGAGTTAAAGTTAAAAAAAAAATTTTTTCTAACTTTAACTCCATTTTGCACTTAGCAAAAGGTTCATGAAAATGAGTGAAAATACTTTAAAGGTGTAAAATTTTATGCTGAACAACTTCACTTAAAAGGCAAAAGCAGGTTACATAAATGAAAAAAAAAGTTGTATATAGAAAAACTAGAAATTTTAACTTTAGCACATAGCTAACATGTTTTTTTATCAAGGTAACTCACTTTTACCTTCTAAGTAAAGTTGTTTAAAGCATGCTTTTACATATATTTATTACTTTAAAATTAGTAAAATTTTATTTTTAATGAAGTTACATTTTTAAAATATGCAAAAATGACAAAGCTATAACTTGTCAGTTAGAGCAAAAAATTTCTTCTTTTTATACTCTATATAATCGCAGAATTTAATTTTAAGTTAATATATAGATCAAAAAACATCAAAGCTGCAAAGTTTATATAGTAATTTCATATATTTTTTATTATAATTTTATAAGTAAAAAATTTACATATAACATATGTATAACAAATCATGTGACTAACTGTAATTATTTTATTTTATTTTTTTTTGGCAATCTTGCCTTTATTATTTGAGAGATACTATATTTATATATGTACTTGTATACTAAAATTACTTCTAGTTATTACTTCCTCTTACATAATAAAGACTCACTCGGCTACCAAAGGCATCTAAGTATAATCTGCCTCAACAACATGTTCTTTCCCTACAGAGCTCTAATTTGCTAGAGCTTATCTGCAAGATCAACAAAAGCCTGTTGTTAGCTTGTCAAGATTACTATTATTCACTTTTGCTTGGTCTTGTCAAAGATATCCAAAGGGGCCTAATCGCTTTTTGAATAAAGTATACTTTTGCTTTATTGTATACTTTTTGTACTTTTTTTTATATGATTCTTTCTCTACTTCTTGTCTAGTCTCTGATGCTTTGGGCTCTTCCTTGTCTGACTCGTTTAAATTCTGTTTCTTTTTCTTTGTCCTTCTTTTTTGGCACTTCTTATACTTTCTTTTCCTTTTGCAAGTGATTTTTTGCCTTTCTTCCCATTCTATAATAACTTTATATTAGAACTTTCAGATTCATTCAAAGAACTTCTTATAGAAAATTCAGAGCATTTTCCTCAGATCGAGTCTCTCTTCTTTGTTCTTACTTTTGTTTATTATCTCTTGGATGAGTTTTTTCTTCTTTTCTAGCTTTGTTTTTCTTTCTGTACTGAAAAAGATTCCTACAGAGTTTGGCAGATATTTTGTCAACTTTGGAGAGTTTTCTTTGGTCTTTTTCTTTCTTTTTGTCTCTTGAAATTCCTCCACCACCTCTTTTTCGAGTTTTTTCTAGAATCTTTCATATATTTCGCATGTTGCAAGGTGGTCTTGTATTTCAGGCTTCTTTAGACATGCTACGTAGGTATTATTTTTATAAACTTCTGGGTTTCTAATATGCAATCGTGTTAGTGTAAGTAGTATTTAGTTTAGAGCTTTGACTTGAAAAGACTATATACTACTTTGCTTTGTGCTTATGCATCTTTGTCCTTTTACTTCATTTATTAGATCCCATATTTCTCTTCACTCATAATCTTCTTCTAGTTTGCTACTTTCAAGATTACTTTCTTTTTCTATAAAATATTTCTACTCTGTATCATATATTGCATTGGTTACCTTATCTACCACCTTCCTTACAAGTCGATCTATTATATGGGGTCTTTGTCTTGAAAATCAAGTTATGGAACATAGTAAATCATATGTCCCATAACTTGATTTTCAAGGCAAAGACCCTATATGACTCTTCCATACTAGGTTTACTCATATGCCTTTGATCAGGCCAGGCTCAAAAGAGACTATGTATGTACTTTCTCAGCCTTTGTTGGCAAGCCTATCTGCATTTCTACTCTACTATGAGCCTTGATTTTTATAAAGCTTACTTCAAGCTCCTTGGTAATAGTGCATTTGTATTACTTTGAGTATTGTTCTGTTACTTATTTTCAACTCTTCTCTAGTACTTAATTCTCTTTTGTTCTGTTTAATAAACTGAATTGCATTTGTACTATTTGTGTATACTTTAATTTTTCTTTTGCTTGGCATGACAAGCAAAAGAGTTGTGATTGCCCCAAGTTTTGCCCTTGTAGACGATGGCCAGTCTTGCATAGCACCATTAAATTTGATTCTTGTGATAGTACTTTTTCCTTCATCCGGATTGGGGTATGCTATCCAGCCTATACCTATAAAATTGCTATTATTTTGGTATAGTTCTAGTCTCTTGAAAGACCATCTGTATAAGCATTCCAGGAAGATACTCTTCTTGCTTTTTTGCTGAGATCTTTAAGGATATTTTGGGCTATTTTTTGTTTGATATATTTAGTGATTATTTCCTCTTCAAGTGCTTCTATTAACACCTCTTGGGTAATTTTCTCATATGTGCTTAACTCTTTAGTTTTCACTTGTATTAATAAATCGTCTAGTTTTAACATATATTGTTTTTTTTTTTATTATAAGCAAATAATGATTTTGGTAAGGCCCATTTTGTACTTTTGAACCTCTTGCTAAAAACATACTCTTTTTCGCTTTGTTTTTGATTTAAATCACATTCTAGGCATTTTTGTACTATAGTGCTACTTTCTGGATAATCTTTGCTTTCTACCCAATGATTTATCTTGAAAGCCTTTTCTGTTTTCTTTTTCTTTATTCTACCTAGGTTTACTACCCCTGCCTTGTCTGCGAATACAACACATTCTCTTTTCCTGTTGTCTTTCATTATGTATTCTAGTTTTGCTGTAATTGTATAAAGATTGGGCTATCTGATATTGAAAGATTTTTTAATTGTTCTCAACTCTTTGTTTTCAATTGCTGCTATTTCTAAATTCTTAAACCAGGCGGGTTTTTTTCTGAACTCTTTCATTCTCCATATTTTCTTAATTTGGACCCAGTTTAACATGTGTGTTCTACTCTTATCAATTGTTTGCTCTAAGATAAAGAGGCTAAGCTTGTTCTCTTTATAAAAGGCTTGTCTGTATTTGGAGTCAAGTAAATTATAAATCTCTGTTCCTTTTTTTGTAATAAGTGTTTCTGATTCAAAGGCATCACTTTTAAATTTAAAGCCTATTTTTCGTGCCTTTTTAATTATATACACATTTAGATTGTTTGACACATTTAGATTACTTGTTCGTTTTTTGTTAAGGCTCATAATGCTTTTTGTACTTTTATTGTTCAGTTGTGCCTGTTTGATTCTTATTCAGATTACCTGCCCTAATGTGCCTGTGTTATTAATTCTACATATGAAGTTGCTTACTTGATACACTATAACTGATTTTCATAGAAGCTGTACTCCCAATATATTTTTGTAATTTATTACTCTATTTGGGGTATTTGTTGCTAGTCCATATTTGTTTTTGACCACTTTGAAAAATTTACTATGTATTTTCTCGCATATATTTCTGCTCAGCATTGTTGTCTGTACTCTGTACTCAATTTTAGGTATTAGTACTTTGTTGTTAATATATATTATTTGGCTATTTGTTATCTTTTTCCACATGACTATTTGTTTAAGCTTTTTTGTTTCTTTCTTAATTATCTTTATTGTACTGGCTTTACTCATGTGTTCTGAGACCCATATGCTGAGAAACCTTGCTACTTCTTTTTCTCTTTTACACTAAACTTTCTTATTGCTTTTTCCAAATTCTACTTCTTCTCCTTTTTTGATTTTTTTGTTGAAAACTAGTAATTCAAACTTCTTTTCATTTATGCTAATATCATTTATTTGGTAGAGCTCTTTTGCTAACTCTAATATTTTGTTTAAGTTTTCTTTGGATCTTTCTATCCATGTTGTGTTATTAGCATATACTATTGTTGCTTGATACCAGCTACTTTTATTGATTTTATTCGAGAATAGGTTAGCTAGCCAATTTAGGTCTATGTGAAAACCTAACTCGATTGCTTCTTGTATAGCCTTTAGAAGTGGGTTGTAGAAAATATGCCACACTAATGATAAAATAACCTCTCTCTGGTCTATTCTATCTTCAGCTATGAACTCTTCTGTATTTCTAAAAGCTATTATAATTTTCACTTTTCTGTTTTTATGCAGATCTAGAATGAATTCTCTTATTTTGTCTAGTAACTTGATTCTACAAATTGCAAGGTCTAGCATTTCCAAGTTTACCGAATCGAAAGCTTTTTTTATTTCTTGCAGCAAGATCTACAGCTTCTTCTTTTTTTCTTTTGCTTTTTTGATGATATATGTTAGTATTTGGATTGGGAATTTGTGTAGTCTTCTAGGAGCCCTGTAAAATTGGGCCCTCTCAATATTATCTTTTCGTAGCAAATCTTGTTTAATCTTGCATTTAAGATTCTCACAATCGCCTTCCGGAACGTTTCTAGAAGCATGATGGGTCTTATATTTGCCAAGTTATAGTTCTAATTTTCCTTTTTAGAAATAGGGTACAGAATACCTTTTTTCCATTTCTCTGAAATTTTTCTCTCTTTTAGGCATTGTAATGCAAGTTCTCTAAAGCGCCTCTTGCTTTTATTCCTGCTCTTTTAATTAGAGAGTATATAATTCCCGAATTGCTAGGTGCCAACTTGTTGCTTGTCTTTTCAAGTGCTGCATGCTATTTCTTGTCAGATATTTTGTCAAAGAGCTTTTTGTACTATAATACGTTCATATTTTCAAGTAGACTGTATTGATCTTTCCAGAAAGTATTCATTTGGTCTGGTTTTGTATCATGCTTTGCAAACTGCCTTTTGAATTGACTATATACTACCTGCTTTACATCTTCTTCTTTATTTACTAGATGCCATATACCTTCCTCCTCTTTTAAAACTCTATCAAGATTAATGCTATTTCTGTATCTGTTTAATATACTATCTCTTGGGTCAGTTACTAGTATCTCTTCTCTTTCTTCAATTTTTCTTTTAATTTCCATCTTATCTGTAGCTTTTCTTTCATTGTTTCAGATATGGTATGCTATCTTTCTTTGCGTTGCAAGCTATGTATATAATTCTTCAAACCAGGTTGTTACCTCCACTTGTTCTTTCTCCCCTGTATATTCTTCAATTTCTTTTATCTTGGTCTTGATTAAAACTTTGTCTAAGGCCTTTATTGTCTTTAGCATATTGTGCTTATATCTTTTACAGAGCTTGCTAAACACATTGACTTCCTTTCTTGCCACTTGTAGTGCTTGGTCTGGCAGCTTTTGCACTAGTATTTTCTGAACTTTTTCTTTAGGTAGCATCTTTTTTGCAGCTTTTCTAAATACATTATAAATAATGTCCTATTTCATATCTATGTTTACTGCACTATTTTTATATTGCTCTGTGGTCTTTGTCTACTCATCAACTAATATTTGGTTTAAAACTTTACTATACTCTTGCCAGTTCTTCTCAGTAGTGTTTTTCATATTAAACACTATTTTTTTAGTTCTTGCTCTTCTATGTGTAGCACTTTTACTTATATATAGATCTATATCTAATAGCAGAGTTGTATCTATTAAATAGTAATTATTATATATAATGTTTTTTGTATCTATATTTTCATACTCAAGGCAGTTCGATCTGCATTCTCTAGATACCCAAATGTAATCTATTCTTGTCTCTACCCCTCTGCCTTGCACGTACTACTGTGGCTACCTATGTTGGTACTTTGCTCCAAATCTGTATAGCTTTTGTCTTCAAGAAACTCGAACAGTTGTTCTATTACTTTGCATATTTTTCTTGTTTTTTTTTTTTCTGCCAAGTCTTTTTTTGTTTTGGAGTTGAAGTCGCCCAAAATAATTACTCTTTTTTCTTTTCACTCAACCTGCAAGACTCATTCTTTTATTCTTTTTCTAATTTTTTCTTTTTTTGCCTCATCATTGGGTGGTGCATATGCACAAATTATAAAATAATCCATTTTCTTGAATCATAATGCTATCTCAATTAGGTATGCCAAGCTTTTGTCTACTGATGCTATATATCTTGCCCATTTCTTGTTAATAATGAACCCTACTTCAAAACTCTTATTTTTCTTGCATTCTATATTAGATTATACCCCTATATGCTTTTCAGACTTTTGAATAAGCTACTTGCCTTCATCATCTGTAATGTTTATCTCGCATATCCCCATAATATCAAAATTTTCCTCTTTTATGAAATCTATTAATATTTCTACCTTATTTTTGTTAACCTTTAACCTATTAATATTATATGCACCAAGTTTAATAATTTTTAGATTCTCCTCTTTCCTTTTTTCTACTATTTCTGTCTCCCTTCTTGTTTCAGGGTTTGCACCTATTAAACTTGATTCACCCTTGGCAACTTTTAAAAACAATTAGGGAGGCTTTTCTCTCTGAGAACTTCTCATCAGTTGTTTTCTTTATCTTTATTCTTTTTTCTTTTAGATTGCGGTTCTTGCTACTTCTCAATTTTGTCTAGTCTTTCTAGTATTTTTTTTAGAGTTGAGAATATGCTAGAATTACTACTCTCTTCTGCTTAGTTTGTACTATTTGAATAGCCAGCCTCTTTTTCTTTAGATTTTTTATCAAAGTTTTCTTTGCTCTGCTCTGTTGATTCTTGTGCAGCCATTTTTCCTTCCTTTTTTCTGTAGTCTATATCTAGTTCTCTTGCAAGAAGGCCTTTATTTTTAGAACCCGTCTTGCAAGTTGAGTCTTTATTTTTCTTGTTAAGCTACTCTGCCCTAATGTTGTTAATCGAAATAATTTAGACATTCAGGCATTTAGACAAATTGAATTTAGGCAATTTTGACTTTATTTTTTTAAAAATTACTATTAGGGTTTGGGCCCTATAGCTTACTTGTTAAGTTGCCAAACCCCCACGGTAATTAAGTTAAGGTCCACGGTTCGAGTCGGGCTGGAGGCGAAAAATACTCTATAACCTAAAGGAGCCAAAATCGAACACGGAGCCCCGTGGAAGTCCAAGTGAAGTACAAATCTAGAATAGGAATTCCCGGAAGGAGATCTAACCATAGAGAGTTGGCGTTACGTGTGATGGGCGACATTGCAGAAGGTTTTGGGGCAAATAGGTTGCGCATGTAAATCCGCGTTTGGCAAGGTAGCACCAACAACCCCAGATGGCACTGGGGATCTTGATTGGGAGGGTAATACTAGTGCAACAAAACTGGAGTAACAGGTAATGTGGTAAATATGGTAAAAACCTGTGATAAAGGATTGGCCTAACTAGGTTTGGAACACCTCTGGTGCTATACAAGACTAAAAGTTGTATTAGGTATTACGTTATACATTACTAACTTCAGTAATGGGTGCCATGCTAGTGCGTTATAAGTCAAGGTTCCAGGCCTCCTTGCAGTACCAAGCTGGAAGTGAAAACGATTGTCAGTAGTACACCCACACTGTAGTGTTGGGAAGCCTTGGGCGATCATGCTACAGACAACACCAACTATGGTAGCACTATAAAAAGCAAGTGGTACACTGTAGAGTAACAACCAGAATTTCGATAAATCTGGCCGTGCCCGTTTGGAAAAGGTTGTGACTTGAGATACGGATCGTGTTACGGCAGCACCCCAAAAGTTGGCTTGAGATACGAACACGATGGCGGCAGCACAATATGTATCCAAATCAGAGTGGTACTAAATCGAATATAAGGCTATGTATACCAATTTGGGAGCAATAAGAGCGAAAAACCGCCGGAATGAACCAAACTGGGAGAAAAAGAAGGTTGCTACAGGAAGTGGATAGGGGGACAAGATACCAATAACAATATAGAAAAATCTTGTATAGAAATAGGTAGGTTGTATACCAGCTAGGAAGGTAGTTGATGGGTTAATAGCCATTAATTAGATTCTAAAAATAGCAAAAATACGACTAAATTGCTAGGGTGGGTGTCATTAAGTAATTAGTGTAGCACAACTCAATCCTTGTAATATCTAATTGTAATAAGTTCTAAAGATCTTAATTAATAAAATTTACAAGCGTATAAGCAATTTACAAAAAAAAAAAAAAAAAAAAAAAAAATTAACGGAAAGTATTTTTAATTGATCAATCGAGCTTGTAATTAAGATAAGTAAGGTAGTTTATTACATGAAAGAAAAAATTTTAGTAGTAAAAAATGATCAGTGAGTTTATAATTTCAGTTAAAAAACTTTTTTCCCAAACCTCCTTTTTTTTTTGTGCTGACTTATTAAAAATTTATAAAAATTAAAGTGAATAAAGTATCGCTCAAGTATTTCATACTTTTATTATGAATATTCATTATTGGCACACATTTTTTGTAAAATTTTAGATAAACATTTTAAAATCCTCTCAAGCAGTAATTTGAGATCTTTATTTGATCTATTGTTGAAGTTAAATGCCACTAAAATTATTAGAAAATCGCAAGTAGGTTGATGCTTGAGAATATCCTCAGTCTTTCTAAAGTTTTAGAGGATTTGATCGCCAAGTTTTGACTTTTCTCAGGGTTTTAACTTTACCAGGGGTTTCGCCAGAGTTTTGCCATTTCACCAGAGTTTCACCTAGTTTCATCTTTCGCCAGGTTTAGTTTCGTCTTTCGCCATTTGCCAAAAATAGTTTCGTCTACTAACACTAGGTAGAACTTTAATAGAATCAACAGGTTTACTTGATAAAGCTGCTAATATAGTATAATTAATTTAAATAAATAAATATATACAGTAGTATATAGATAAATAAATTATATAGCATAATATTTAAAATAAATACCTTTAATTGCTAATATTCTTTGGGTGTCGATTATTTTACTGATATATATAAAATCAGAATACTTTGGTAAAATAATTGGCAGCTCCTTGAATATTTTATCTGCATCTAAGAATTGCTTTTTAACTTCATTTGCATCATCTAAACTTTCATGCTTCCATTTTAATCATAGAGTTTTTTATAAACATCCCAGATATTAGGCCATTTTTGTAGATCAGAATCCATGTATAACAATTAGGAGTTCCAGGAGTAAACTCAGGCCACAATCTGATACAAATCTTTACTGCAAAAAGATCATCAAATTGATGTCCATCAAAAGGTCTCCGACCAGTTGAGATTTCTGACATGATAACTCCAAAACCATAAACATCAGCAGCTTCTATAAATTTTTGACCTAGTAAAACCTCTGGTGCTACATAAGGTATGACACCATAAATACGATCTTCTGAATCATTTTTATCATTCTTTCTAGATAATCCTAGGTCTGAGATATATAAGATTGCATACTTTTACTAATGCCTTTATTTTGCAAAACATTAGCACTATGAAAGTCTACATGAATATATTCTGCATCATGAATGAATATAAATCCCATGAAATATCTTTAAGTAGGTTTAATTTAGTCAGCCAAGTAATATCTTGAAAATTTTTCTTAAAAATTTATAAAGACTTCCATTATCAGCATATTGAAATATTATCAAATATTTGTTTGTTTCTATATTTTGAGCTAAACTATATACTTTTAGATTACTATATATATTTCATATCAGTCGGTCAAGATGTTATGCAGATCATGGGGGTAAATTTTATATGAAAATCCCTTTTCATAGTAAATTGCAATGGTAACCTACTTTTGATTACTGGTTTCAAGAGTTTCATAAAAAAAAAATGTACTTACAAGATATAGTACAACAACTTAGAAAGTAAAATACTATATTATGAATAAGTTTAAAACGAGATAGAAAATAAATCACAAAAGAATCTTGTCTTCAAAGATAGCCTTTTGTTTCATATTTTATAGTACTAGCCTAGCAGTATATTAAACTTGATATTTTGCTGATTTACAGAAGCTTTTGTATGTAGTATAAGTATTTTTAATAATTTTACTTTGATTTTAAAGTTTTGCTTGATTTTAAAGTTTTTTTTTAACAAAAAAACAAAGTATTTAAAAATACTTGCAATTTTGTAGTATCTACTATAAAAAATAAATTATTATATTTGGTTGAAAGATTTTAAAGCAAAAACAAAATTATTATTATACTATTTGCTATTAAGACTATTTGTATTGCGTGAAACACATATATATATATATATATATGTGTTTGATATTTAGACAGTCTCACTAGTACTTTTATTAGATATATAGCAAAAATTTAGAGTATTAATACATCAATCTAATCAATATGTTCATGCAATCAACTCTTTCTGATAATCCCTTATACCAAAATCACAACAAACTTTTTTTCAAAAAAAAAAATAGTAAACTATGGTAGAAAAGAAGAAAAGACTGGTCAAAACCTCAAAACCATAAACTAGCATCTGTTATTTAGAGATAGCTCTTATACACTACCTGCTAACAGGCCCAGAGCTTATCACTCACCATGAGGATGGTACTTGTTATTTAGAAATAGTTCTTATACACTACTTGCTAACAAGTTCAGGGTTTATCACCTACTAACAAGAAAACCAGCAGTATACTTGGCTTTATACGTTTTATTAGCTTTAAAAAAAAATATATATTCTTTTAAGAAGAGTACAAGGGCTATACTTTATATTATTACTTACTTACTTTTTTAACAAAATTTTTGTAAAAAGTGGACAAAACAGCTTATCCCCGTTAAAAGATCAGCATTGTTTACTTCATACAAATCGGAACATCGCAGTAGATTGCAACTATGTGTTTTGTTTATCGACGAATACAGTGCTACTCCACGTGATAAGGCCTCTATCTAATAAGCCACATATGAATATTCAGATAGTCAGGAAGAAATTTTTTGTTAAAGTATAGCTTTACAGTAGAGATATACAAATGTTGTATTTGGTATATAATTTTTTAAGCCTAGTACAGGTTATAATAGTGCTACTTAGATTGTTATGTTAGAATTACTAATCTTTTTTTTTGCTTTTTTCATCTTTATCTATTTATGATCAAACTATTTTTAGGCTATTTTTTTCTTTTTCTTTTTTTTTTTTTTCTTCTTTCTTTCTTCTTTTCTTCTATATATTTTTTTCTTTCCCTAAATCTTTTTTCTTTTGTAAACATGGCATTTATTTTCTTCCTTTATACAAATGTAAGAGATAAACTATTCTGCCTAAACCTAGGTAAGAAAAGTTTTAAAGAAAAATAGGTGGTTCTGACGAGGCATACAACAGCCTACTAATGATCAAGGGAAGTATCATTATCTGATACAAAATCTTTAGCAAGTTAAGGATCTTGCAAGAGGTTAACATTTGTTATAACAGGTTACATTAGGTATATACCTGATAAGTTTTTATTAGATTAGAACAATACACTTAGAAATAGAGTACAACTTTTTGTATAATATTCTATAGTAGTTTACATGAATAAAGACAGAACCACTTAAAAAAAAAAAAAAAATACATCAATCTAATTTAATAAGTCTAATATTACCTAAATATTCTAAAAATATCTAAGTACAACCTGCCACACTAATTTATCTTAACGACAAACTAGAAGGTTATATCAGAAAGTCTAAGTATTCTTTTTTTTAAATTTCTCCTTTTTCTTATAAAGTTAAACAAAAAAAGAGATACATAAATGGACTATAATTATTTGTTAGAGAAGTATAAAAAGGGAAGAAAAAAAATAGAGAAGAGATCTAAATAGAGTAACAAGAAGACGAAATAAAAAAAAAGAAAAAAAAGAAACAAAAAAAAAAAATAAAAGCTACTCTGACTACTCTAATTCTAATTAAAAAAAAAAGTAAACCTTAAAAAACACTATTATAGCCCAAGAAAGGCTTGAAAAAATTATATAACAAATACAATATTTATATATCTCTACTGTAAAGCTTTGCTTTAACATATAAATTTCTTTCTGATTATATGGCTATCTTCAGATTTTCCTTTAACCAGAGCCTAGACCCATGAAGTAGCACCATGTCTGATGGTAAACAAAATATGTGGTTGCAATCTAATAGGTCATCTGAATTTAAAAGAAGTAAACAATGCCAATCTTTTAACAGGAGTAAGCTATTTTGCCTACTTTTTACAAAAATTTTAAAGAAAGAGCAAGTGAGTGATAGTATAGAAAATAGCCCTCATATTCTTTTTTAAAGAATGTATATATTTTTCTGAAAGTAGTAGAATGTATAGAGCCAAGTAAACTGCTGCCTTTCTTGTTAGTAGGTGATAAACCCTAAACTTGTTAGCAAATAGCATATAAGAACTACTTCTAAATAACAAATACTATCTCCATGGTGAGTGATAAGCTCTAAGCCTGTTAGCAAATAGCATATAAGAACTATCTCTAAATAACAGGTGCCAGTTTATAGTTTTGGTTAGCCTTACGCTTCTTCTTTCTGCTATAGTTTACTGTTTTTTAGAAAAAAGGTTTGTTGTTTTTTGATACATATATATATATATTAAAATAGTATAATATTTTATTAATATTAGTAAATTTTAATGAAGTTGTATTATAGCTATTTAATTTTTAAAAAATAAATTATATATTATAGTATTATATTATATAATTTTGTAATAATTTACAAGAGTATAGAATATCAAAATTAGGTATAGAAATATTTGTTTTCTAAATTTATATTATATTAATTTACCTTTAATACCACTTTTATTAAAATTTGCAATTTGATTTAATAAAATTAAAATTTTATTTTGGTTTTTAGCTATTAATATATTTTATATTAAATTTTTAATGTTATTAAATATTTTTGATTTGTTATATTTCTAAAATTAAAATTATAAAATATTAATATATAAATAAATAAAAGAATCTGATTTACTAACTTTTTTTAATAATCACTTGCACTAAAATTTCTAAAACAAAACTCAAATTTTCTCAAAACTGCTTTTTTTTAATTTAACTTTTTTATTTAATTTTATTATTCTATACCCCAATTTATATATAACTACCAAGTTTTATAGCTTGTAACTAAATTTTAACTAAACTAAATAATATTTTATCAAAACAGATACTTTTTAAATTTGCTCAAAATCTGCTAAGAAAACTAGTCTTAACAAAGTCCTCCAACTTATTTCTAGCTTTATTTTGATATAAAATTCATTACATATGGCTTGAAACTTAGTATTTGTAATTAATTTTGTATAGTTGATTTTTATTAATTTAGCCAACTTGGTTAGCTAATTTTCAAAAAAATGACTTAGTTAATTTATATTAAATTATATTAAGGGTAGAGAATATTATATAATAATTACTTGATTTGTTATTAGGAAATTTTTTGAGTAGTACAAGATTTACTTGTAAAGTACAATATAAATAATATATAGATGCAATTGATTTGCTATTATAAAATAATATGAATATACTATTAGCAAATGAAAAAGTAGAAGTAGCAAAAGATAATATACTGACAAGATTTCTGGGTATATGGCTAAGCAGAAAAGCAAATTCCATGTTAGTTAAAAACAAAGCTAAATATTTAGTTTAACTAACTATCAAGATAATCAAAAACAAAAAGCTCTTATTAAGCCAGTTAATTTATTTTAACAATATATATTTAGTCTCTAAGCTATATTATATATTGCAATTATCAAACCTCTCTAAAAATACCTTAGATTCGATATATTAACCAATAATAAGGCTAATCAAAAACAAAATTAAGTTATCATATACAACAAGTAACTTCTTATTATCATATAGAAACTTAGAAGACTGCAAATTTTTATAGCAGGAACTTCTAATACAAAAAATAACAGACCTGCATTATAGATTAAATAGCTCTGACCAAGATAGCCAACTAGCAAAAATATGTATTAAACAAGGATTACTTATAGCAAATATTATTAATAATAATTAGCAATTCAAAGCAGATCCAAGCTTGAATACAATTTAAAAAAACAACATAACCTGTCTGATCTTATATAATGCAAAAACATTCAATATGAGCATCAAACCTGTATCTGATTAATAGTTTTTTCAAAAAACAGGTCCACTAATTAAAGAAGCTATTAACACATCTATTTTTTTAAAAGCAACAAGAAATATCTATAATCTGGGTATCATTTTTCATGATTAACTTTTAGACAAAGAAAAAAAAAATCTTTTAATGTAGCAGCAGCTAAAAGTAGCAAAAAGTAAATCTAAAGCAGAGAAAAAAGCAAAGTGATTCACTTTTTTAGAAAATACTTTACTACAGAACCTAAAGACTAAAGAAATTAAAAAGATCTACCAAATACTAGACCTAAACAATCTTTTACTTTCAATGCTACTTGTGTCAATTTTACCAGATAAAAGAAAAAAAGAATAGATCCTAATAGATAAAGAAAATGATGAATTAGAGACAAAAAAGATTATTAAAAAAAGTAATTATAGAATTCTTACAAAATGTTGGATATATAAAGAAAATAATATATTATTAGGCTATTTAGAAATAGAAAAACTGAATAAAGCACTATCAACAGAGTAGGAAGAAAGTTATAATTAGATTAGCCCAAAAAAAATGCAGACAGTAATTTTAAACCTGATACAAAAAAAGAACCAAAAATATATTCCCAAATATATAGATATTTTGTCAAGCAAAACTAGCGAACTTAAAATATCCAAATCTAGTAAAGAAAAAACAATACTCTACAGTCTGCAGTGTATTGAGCAATTAGACAAGTAGCTAATAATAGACCAGAATTCTGATATAATTTTGATGAGTTGTTTAAAAAATAGTTTAGATTTTAATTCAAATAGTAGAAAAAATAGTTTTTGGGTTTATACTGATGGTTTATTAATACACAAAAGAGATAAATGTAGTATAGATGCTAGATAAGTATAAGTAGATAAAAAACAGGAAAATCTACTATAAAAGGGTTGTGCAAAATTAGAAAATTAACCATCATCAACAAAGCCTAAGCTTATTATAATTTGGCTAGCTCTTTTTACCATTCCAACAAGTTGTAATATTTGTATTTTCTCAGGCAGTGCAGTGGTAATTGCTAGTATCAAAAAGATTAAAAATGAGTGGAGATTTAACAAAATCTATAAAGAAAAGAACTAGAATATTTTTATCAAACTCGCAGATCTTCTCAAA
>CAJVPU010000346.1:0-18657 GCA_910591775.1 Dentiscutata heterogama | reverse complement strand
AATATAGCCTGATTTAAAATTTATTTGAATCTTAAAAAAACTTATTTTTAATTTTTGGGAAGTTTGGGCCCTTTCTATTGCAAAGACCCCATATATTTAAATTATACTATTTAAAATTTATATTAATAATAACTTAATTAATATATTAATAATATTTTAAATTTAATATTATTAAATATTTTTAAATTTGTTTAATTTATTTAATTTAAATTTTAATATATCATATTTTATTTTATAATATACAAAAAATTCAATTTATTTTTTTTTAAAATAAATTAAATAATCATTTTTCTAGACTTTCTCTTTATAATATTTCTATCAAGTGAATTTAATTAAATTTGAATTAATTTGAACTAATTTTAATAATTTTAAATTAATTCAAAATTTTTATAATACATTCAAATTATATTAATTTTTTTTGAATTATTTCAAATTATTTCAAATATAATATTTCGTAATATATTTCAAAATATTGCAAAATTTCTTATGAATATTCCGTAAGTGCTATATTTTGCAATATTTCAAAATATTTTATATAATATTACGGTATTTTTATGAAATGTAAATTATTTCACAATATTAAATTTGCTGATATATTATATAATAATTTTAAAAAATATAAATATATTCATAATTTATTAAAAAAATTCGCAATCTTGTAATAATAAACAATGTTTAACAGGTTATTTTGGTCATAATAGTGATTAAATTATCAAAATTGATCTAATATTTGCTAAGATGGCTTAATTGTAATATTGCATAATATTTTGAATTAATGCACAATATTGTGCAATAATTCAAAATATTATACAACAATTAAGCTATTTTTTAACAAATTGGATTAATTTTGATAATTTAACCACTATTATAACCAGAATAACTTTCTAAACATTGTTTATTATTACAAAGTTGTAAATTTTCTTAATAAATTTTGAACATATTCATATTTTTTTAAATTATTGTACATTAATTATAATTTTTGTGCAATATTATAGTTTTAAAATTTGCTAATATGGTATAATTTCTATATTTGTTTATAGAGTTAGTTAGAAATTTTAATAAAGATTTGAATAATCAGCTAAGAGGCAGTAAAGTATAATAAATCGAATAGTAATAAATATTTATTAAATAATATAAAAACAAAATCAAACTTTTACTTTATTATTCTATTTACCAACACTGTTTATAATATATATTTAAATTTTATAATTGTATACTTTTAACTACTATAAAAATTACAGAACTTTATATACATAACAATTTTATTAATCTAGTTATTATGCTTTTTGTTTACTAAAAAAAAGTTCTAATTAATATTACTATAGTTCTAACCTAAATACAAATCCGAACTTTTTAACATGATTTCAGAGCCAAACTTGTATTTGAAATTTTTGAATTAAAGCCAAATTTTGTTGTCAAACCTTTTCACATTGTTATATCTATTAATATGGGCCTTAAGACTAGGGTTATTAATAGAGTGAAGTGAAGTGGGTTAAAATTAGTTGGAGCAAGCCTTACTCCAACCCAACCCGGGTTATACTTCAAATCAATACTCCGGGTTATGCTCCAGGTTGCTCCATATGGAGTAACCCGGAGCAGAGCTTTTTTATAACCCAGGCTGCTCCATATGGAGTAACCCGGAGCAAAAATTTTCTTATAACCCGGGTTGCTCCATATGAAGCAAAATATTGATTCGCATTGCACGTTCATCTTGAACATATTTAAATATAGCAAAAAAAGTGTATTATGTATATTTTGCATGTGTACGCATTTCTTTTTAAGATGCACATGCAATGCGGGTCGAGTCCCAAGTTTGACTTGGGACCGGACTTTATAAAAACTTAACTCTTTGGAGGCTTTAATAAAAACAACTTTTTGGAGTCGAATCAGACTGGACCGGACTTTTAAATATGGAGCAACCCGGGTTTTACTCCAGGTCACTCCATATAGAGTAACTCAGGTTTTGCTACAGGTCACTCCATATGGAGCAACCCAGGTTATAAGAAATAGCTTTGCTCCGGGTTATTATATAATTCTTATAATCTCAACACACTCCAACCTCAAACTGGAATATAACCCGGGTTGCTCCGGAATATGCCGCTCCATTAACAACCCTACTTAAGACGCATGAGTGGTGAATTAGCCAATCAAAATCAAAATTTTCACGTGATCTTTGACCAATCAAATCAGCAGTATTCGCGATAGGAAATGATCATCAATCACATTTTTATGACATGTTAGTCTACTTCATACGCGTACCGGTATGATTCAAAAATTTTCATTATGGAATGTGAACCGCGACTATTTAAACCACTTGTCCCTGCTCCGGCAGGCTGCGAATGCAGCAATTCTGTTTGTAAAGTAAGGACGGCTTCTGCTTGGCGCAGGAATCCAGCGGGTGGGTGGTTGTGCAATGCGTGTGGTATCTTGTAAGTGCAAATTTTATAAATAATTTGATCATTTACACGAAGAATAAAATATCAATTGCATTTTAATTATATTAACAGCTTTAAGACAAGAGGTTTCCATCGACCTCTTAGCGTGATAGAGATGAATAGAACCGCTAAGGTAGGCGATTAGATTAATTTGAACATAATTATAATGCTACAATATATCCTCGTGTCATTATTTGATTTTACTTCATTCAATATAGCGTAGAGATACTGAACTTGCAAAAGCAAACCAAACTTCAAGAGTTAGAAGGAAGATACGCCGAAAGGTAATGACATGGATCACGTAATACGCTTACCTTCGAACACTGATGATTAATTGGCATCATATTTGTTAACAGAAGAGAATCAAAGAAAGCACTAATGTTAAAATACCGGAATCATCTCAATTGGAATTAGAAGAAGTCCAAGCATATAACGATGAGCCATTGCCCTGGGAACAAAAAGAATATTTGAAATGTGGATTATACTCTATTGATCTTAAACTAAACGATCGCGAAAAAAGTTTGAAGGGTAAAGATAAGGTGACAACCTCGGAAATATTTCCACTCCCTACACAATATGGTCAATTTCTTATAACGGATCAGCGAAATTTCTATCTACCATGGGATATAATGACTGCTCATAAGCAAGGGTTACTACAAAGAGGATTTAAAAATATTAAAACTAGTATTTTCAATTTATCAATTTCATTTGCTTCAAAAAAAAAAAGAGAATTTGAAGATTTATTTTTCGATTTATTTTCAGATATATTTGTTGATCGTAAGCGCAAACAAGATGATGAGCCAATCGTTTGCAATTGCAAGCCATGCGGTGAGGGTGAAATTGGTTGCACCGAAGAATGCGTTAACAGGTATAAGATCATTTAATTTTTCAAATTTTGATAATTTATTTTATAATTAACTCAGCAAATTTTAAGGGTAATGTTTTACGAATGCTCTCCAAAATATTGTCCTTGTGGAGAACAATGCTCTAATCAAAGGTTCCAGAGGAAAGAATCAGTTAAAAACGTAAAGGTGTTTAAGGTATATACATATATATATTTTTAACTCGATTGCATTAAGAGAATCAGTAACTAGTTTACCATGCTTATTTTTGTGATTATATTCGGTTATTTGGCCTTTTGGCAATTGTTGATGATTCAGACTAAAAACAGAGGATTTGGACTTCGCACACTCGTTAAAATTAAAAAAGGTCAATTGATTTTAGAATATCGAGGCGAGATTATTTCTAAATGTACGGCCAGAAAGAGAATGGAGACCAAGTATTTGCATAGGAAGAGCGTGTATTTCCTTGAATATGGCAAAGGTGAAGTTGTCGATGGTGCTGTGTGTGGAACGTTAGCTAGATTTATTAATCATAGGTAAGATCTAAATATATATAATGCCAAAAAAAACCCCCCAACAAAATATTTTAGATTAATTTTCTCTTGTAATTAAGCTGTGCACCGAATTGTCACATTGAAAAATGGTACGTGAGAAGTTGCTAAATAACTAATAATTGCACGTTATGACTCGTACATTAATTTAATGTTTTGCTATTGATAGGAGAGCACCAAACGGTGAACATTTCATTGGCGTATTTGCTTCGAATGACATAAAACCGGGAATTGAATTGACTTATGATTATAACTTCTCCACATTCGGCGGTGCTCAAGAACAAGAATGTTTTTGTGGGGCACCTAACTGTCGTGGTTGGATAGGTGGAAAGCATCGATCAACAAATATAAGTGTGCGCGAATAGCAAGCGAACAAACGCTATATATCGTGAACCTGGGTTAATTTTATTCAATTTATTGGTGGAGCCACGTGACAATAGTTGGTTTTTTTTTCCAGTTGCAAATTATTACAATTGTAACTGTGCACTTGAAAAAATGATGATTCCTCTAGAATGAAGTGAGAGGTAAAAATATGTGGCATATAATTCAAACATTGCCATTTATTCGAGTTTTGGATTATTTTTTTTTTTAAATGTAAGTTTTAACAGCACGCCTGTTAAAAATCGATAAAAAAAAAATAATAAATAGATGCATCATTTGCCTTTCGCATAACAATATTTGATAACAATAATCTTAAAATTTATTTAAGTAGTTAATAAGCGAGATATGGCGGTGGATAATTAGCATGCATAACTTGGTAAGCCATCAAACTTTGAAATGGTGCATTATAATCTAATGTCACCTGATATTTAATCGAAAAGGAAATGGAATTAAATCAGGGTGCTAAATTAATAATTAAATATAAATTATAAACGAACCTCTGATCTGGCATAATCTTCCCTGTCATCATTATATTTGTCCTTTTTGTCTGGTCCTCCAACAACAGCGCCGTACAAAACATATCTTGACACTGGCGGATGACGTATATTCCCGATATCTGTCCCTCCACTTGCACCGGCATGATGTGGGTTCTTTGGCGAACTATGATGTGCACCAACAACATAAACTTTATTCAGCGGATTCCTTCCCAACGAATAATCAATTTGTGATAACGCAAAATTCGTATATGACTTGGTTTTATCTGATGTTGTGGCATGGCGTGCATAAACAAGTAATGCGAATGAAATATTAAGCGCCACATTTAACGAAGCACTATCACTATCACCTTTAAGCCATAATAATCCACCTTTTGTAAGATGACACTCTTTATGCCTTTGGTTCACCATTCCATCCAAATACTTTTCGGCTTCTGCCTTCCAGGGTGAACAATCTCTTCCTACCCTTTCCGTAAGCATAGCAAATAAAATATAATTAGAGCCTGAATGATCATCCCAATTAATTGCACTAGTCCATTCATCTTGTGAAAATTCGTAAAAATAATGTATTGCTTTATCTAAATAACCAATTTGATTGGTTGCTTGAAACAACCATAGTGCCGCGAAAACCAATTTATCGTCATAACGTGAGGATTCATATGCTTCTTTGGCTTGTGGAACAGCAACAGTGTACACTTGATGTGGTTTTGTCTCTGCAAAATTGAAAAGATCCACGGCGTGTTGAAGTAACAAATCGGCATAGTCTGGTTGATTAAATTTTGTACGGAACAAAAGAGATGCCGATGCTAATGCAGCAGCAGCTTCTGCTGCTACATCCGTACCATGACGCGAAGCATCAATGCAGAATGATGGTCGAGGATATGGCATACTATTAATTTTATATACAGATTTATGTAAATATGAATATAGGGATGGATAATTTATGTATAGTGTTTCGGGCGAAACCTAAATTTGCAGATCATTTGTAGATCGAATTGGGCGAAAATAGTTCGGATTTCGGAGGTTTTCGAACTTATAGTGCGAAACTTCTGGCGATTTTGAAAGTAGTTTCGCTCGAAACATTATAAATATATATATATATTACGAAATGTAAAAAGAGATAAGTACCCGGTATCAGGACCCCAATAATCATGATCCACTGTGTCTATACCCACCTCGACATACAGTATGGTGGGTGAAGGATGAGCTTTAAGCAACCAATCGGTGCCCCATTTGACCATATCGTAAAGGTGTCCAGTCTGACCTGATAATTGATACCCCTCAAACCACTCAAGAGCGCCCCATGACACAATCGTTAAAGACCATGATAACGGTAATGTGAATTTTAAGTAATCGCCTGATTTAAAAATTTATTAATAATGGGTAAGGATAGACTCGGTGAATGTCAAATATTTAAATTTCTTAAAAATGCACCTGCATCGTAATATCCCTAAAATGTAACAAGCAAATAAATATGAAAATGATTTGACAAGTTGCAAACTGCAAATTGTAATCATAACTGTTAGTATTCACCCCTGTGAGATCTAGTCCAACATCATGGCCGTCGGTAAGCGCAGAATTGTGTCTCCTAATTTATGATAGAATTTGAAATTCTTTCAATGTTTACACGTCGAATAACATACGTAACATGTAATTAACTGATTAAAGTACCATGGTACCCTATTATTTGCAGGTAAAACACCACTCCTTTGGGCTTCAAAGAAGTACAAAGAATAACCTAATAATTTAGAGTATTCATTCCCATTTTGTGGTATACCAGGAATATTGTCACAAGAAAACGACTGTGCATTTGTCGAAGTAGACGTTTGTGCATTTGTCGAAGTTAACGGCTGTGCATTTGTCGAAGTTAACGCTTGTAACGTTGCCTGAAAAGGCTTTTGCGATTCTTTCAAAGTTTTTAGAAACGATTTCATTCCTAAAAGAATTGTATTTTAAATGGATAAAAAAGCGGACTATGCTGAGTCTTTTATATTGCGGACCAAAGCGAGCCGCAAAGCCTTTTTTTAAGCCCATGCAGATTTCAACTTCTCGCTAAACTTGTTATAGTGATATTACAAAATTTTTGTGATCTCTATAGCGATAGTGTATTTGCTATTTTTAAAAACTTTATTAATAACTCATTCCCTTTACTACTTGTGTAATTATCATTGTATATATATATATTTTAATAAGTCATAGGATATGTCCCACTTAGTTTAATTACTTAAAAGACTCACCCCGAATTTATATGTAAAATTTGCAAGAAAAAACATTTTTTAATTTACTTAGGAAAGTAAATGTATATAAAAAGATAATTTTAAACTTTAAATACGTATATATTTTCTTGAAAAATTTCATTTAACGTTATATTTTTTTTCGTATTCACAAACTTAAAAAAATAACATAGGATACCGAAAAATCCCGATATAACCGAAAAATTCCGATCACCGTGCCGACCTTTTCATAGGAAAAATCAATTTAATTTTACATTACTGCATTATTTATACAGTTTAAAGTACTTTTAAAAAAAAAACCTACGAAGAATAAACAAGAAGTATATAGAAAGTTTTATTAGGCTGTAGGACTCCATTATTAAAAATAATCAAAATCCCTTTTTGTTTTAGCATGGTGATAACCTAATTCTATCTATCTTTAAGACGCTATTATGCTAACTTCTCGAAAACAAAAAAGGATTTTGATTATTTTTAATAGTGGAGTCCTACTACCCTAATAAAACTTTCTATATACTTCTTTTTGTTCATTCTTCGTAGTTTTGTTTTTTTAAAAGTACTTGAAACTGTATAAATAATGTAAAATTAAATTGATTTAAACAGCCAATCATACGAAAGTCTTCCTATGAGTGCCGACCATTATACTGACTAATTTGTCACCTCTATCTGTTTAATTTTAGGGGGAAGCTCAAGGAATGGAGGGGGGATAACGTTAAACGAAAGTTTAACTTCAAGCGGCCTTAGCTAAAGAAGAATCTTGAGCTAAAGTTTAATTTTTTTTTAATTTTTAAATCAAAAAACTAATTTAAATAAAAATACCCCGATCACTATACAAAATCCCGGGGTATTTAGCAAAAATACCCTGTATGTGTACAAGCGGCTCAGGATATTTTTACTTGGTGTTCCCTCCTGCTAATAAAACAACTTACGTAACTTTTTTAGCATAGTTCACTTTTTTTTTTTTTCTTGTCGTCCTGACAGGTCACAGAATGCACAGAAATTTGTACAAATGACTATCGTCCCAACAGGTCATAGAATCATAGAATGCATTAGAATTTATACAAATGACTGTCGTCCTGACAGGCCATATGCTTAGAACAAACACATCAACCCTAGTCCCTCATATGACTGTCGTCCCGACAGGCCATTCCGGAAAAAAAACTTACTGGGTAGTGCGGGGGGTCGATGTAACCAGAACGAATGTCGGGTTCGTCTCCTACAGGTATAATAATTTTTCAGGGGCTAAATTCTTTACAGAAACTTTGTTTTCACCCTCACGCACTTATAATCTACCATTTGTGCAACACGTATACAAATAAATCACTACGTATCAGACAATATACGTAATAACGATAAAATGTGTATCGGTATTGTTTATTATTATTTTTTTTGACTTACAATAAGCCAATAAATAACGATAATACCAATACATATCAATACCCATCAAATTAAGCAATTTATTAAAATCAGGTCCCTCCTGGTTACATGCCGAATTGCACCAATAAGGGCGGCATCCATAATTTACGTTAAACCACTATTCTTAAAGATAATACCTTGGTATTATCTTCAAAGGACCCCTATTTCTATACAATACAGTTCTGGTTTAACGTAAATTATGGATGCCACCTAATTGGTATAAATCGGGACTAACTATTTTTTTTTTTAATGTTAAAGGTAAGGACCAACTATTTTATAATTTTATATAAATCGAGTTGCTGCATAAATTTGTAACAATCAGAACTATAACAAATTTGCAATTTAATAACAATTAGATATATATTGGTTTAGAATAAGACTCTGGTTTTTTTTATTTTGACTAGTGCTAGCATATAAATAGTAAGTTTCACCTTGATTAATAATAAATAGCAGTTGTAACTAAAAAGTTTAAATAAATAACTTTATAGTTGGGTAGCAAGGGGTCTACTTTTGATAAAAATTTTGTAAAAGTGGCCAGAAAATATTGAAGTAAAAAATATTACTTGTACTGTATTTAATAAAAATTTTTAATAATAAAGAAGATATATTTTTTAACAAAATAATTTGTACAATATATTTAACACAAAGCCAAACTTTTCTTCTTTGGTAAGTAATAAACTCTAAACCTGTTGACAAGTAATATACTATATAAAAACTACTTCTAAATAACAAATATTATCTTTATAGTAAGTAATAAACTTTAAGTTTACTAACAAATAGTATATAAGAACTATTTTTAAATAGTAAATATTATCTTATAGTTTTGTTTATAACTTTTTATATCCTTATATATGTATTTTTAGATTATTATATAGTTAGATTTTTTAAAAATTTTTTATATAAGTAATTGTCAGAAAAGTTTTTTTTTGAAAAAATTATTATTATTGTTTTTTTTTTTAACTCTTTGACAGTCTCATCAATACTTTTATTAAAAGATAAAAGAAATACATAAATAATATCTACTCTAATATCTACATATAGCAGATTTGGCATCACTAAGTCACTTAATAAGCAACCACTAGTGCAACCTGTTGTACTATCTCTCAGAAGAGATAGAAGACCTTGTTAAAGCCAAACCAGAATAACTTAGTGCTATTCTTAATATAATTTCCAATCATATCCTTCCATCTTTTGTCTACTGCTTCTTTAATATTTTTAGTTTCTTTACTTATAGGTGTAGTGACACTCTGCAACTTTTTTCCTTTCTCATTTTTTCTTCTCTGTTCTTTTTCTATTTATTTTCTTTTCTTTTTCTTAACTAATATTATACTGTTTTGTTTTTTCCACATTGCAACTTGGTGAGATCTTTTTTTTATATAAAATCATAGAAACTGTTTCGCCAAATATAGACCAAAGTCTTGATACAAGTCTTCAATTCTTTCCTGGAGCTTAAGAATTTATCAAGATCATTATATATATATTTTCTGTACAAAAACCTTTAACAAAATTTTTTCTTGTTTCTATTTTTTCCTCTATAGCTTCTTTTAAAAGTATTTCTCTAAACATTGTTAGCCTTAGCTTTTAATGTATAATATCTGAGAATATGTATCACACTATTTCTGTTGCAATAGTTTCAATATTATGCTAGTCAAATTTGTATGCATCATATTTGAATAGATGATTAGATGATTTAACAACTTCTATATTACAAACAACACATGCATCTTTTTTATATAACTCTGGTTTTCTTTTTTTTAACTTTTTAAGAACTAGTAAATTGTTTAATAAGCACTTAAATCAGAATGCCAGACACTTGCTTTTTTTTAGAGATATACATCTTATACCTAACAAGTTATAGAGATATAACCAAAATATTTGCCAGGTAGTGTTTTTTTTTTTCTTCATTTGTATTAAATTTGCTTTCTATTTTTTGTATTGCCTTGAATATCGACTATCTTGCACTAGTTTTAGCTCGAAAAACCTTTTAAAAAAATTTTCTTGTATTTGACTTAACTATGTATTGCTTTCACTTTAGTTGACATCTTAGCTAAGAGTTGTTTTCTACAATAAAGCCAATGTGGGTTATTCATTTAGTTCCATCTTTAGCTAATTTGTTTGCTAGATTGTTCTATTTGTTATTGCTATGATCTTTAACTTTCTCTAGTATTAAATCTAACTTTTTAACTATAATTATATCTTTAATTTTTACTAGCAAGCTAAAGTTCACTTGTTTTATCTATTTCTTTGCATTACAGAATAGAATATTTTTTTTAATCTCTACTATTGCTGCTGCACTATCTAATCTAATAACTATACTACTATAACTAGATACTAACAAACCACTAAAAAAACTGTCACTAATTTTGCTTTGGTTGATGATGGCCTGTCAATAACTCTACTATAGCCCTATTCTATTACTATATTGTTAACCTCATCTACCTATATCTAACTAGCACCTATTTGTATTTTACCATCCTTCGAAATTAGAGATCCATCAGTATATATTAATATTTTATCATTAGTTCTTTTCTTGTTTCTTTGTAGTTGTTCTAGAAGTAGGTTTTCTATTGGCTGGTCTAAGTTCTGCTGCTTGATTAACTCTATATTTAACTTCTTTATTAGAACTTGGGCTAGTTAAATTTTTGTTATTTTTATTACTGGCTTCTCTATATCTATTATTTGCTAAAAATCTGCTGTTGTAAGTAAATAGATTTTCTCTTTCTTTTTAACTGTAGGCTAAAAAAACTTGTAATAACTTTATCTTTTTTGATTCATATATGCACTATATGATCATCTTTTATTTGTAGTCTAACTATATTTTTATAGATTAAATCTGGCTAGTTTAATGTATTTGCAATATTCTAATAATTTGTAAGAATATTACTTTTTTTTTTTTTCCTCTACCCTTCTTATCTTTATATTATTTTTTTTCTCTTTACATAAAACCTAGTCTTTTTTCCTTTTATCTTTCTCAACCAATCTTTTTTTAAGAGTTATACTACTCTGTTTTGCTAACTTCTTATCTTTTTGAAACTCTTGTCTAACACATCTATTATTTTTGTTTATGCATATTGCCTTAGCCAATTCGTTATACCAATTTACAATTTTGCCTTTGCTTGTTTTTTCTCGAAGGACTTTGATCTGTTGTTAGCTTTGTAAAAATTTTCATTTTGTATCTAGAATTTGTTCTATATAAAATAAATTTAATTTTTTAAGATCTTTAGCTAAGTATGCTTTTTTTACTTTATATAGTATTTTTCTTATAGTAGCATCTTTTCTAGAAATATACTACAAATATTTGTTCATATTGAAGCTGATTTTCATCTCTTTAGCTTTAACTAGAAGTGTATATGCTAAATAGTGTTCAAAAACAAATTAAAAATCCTAGTTAATCTAAAATTAATCTGAATCTGATCCAAATCCATAATTCGGATTGAATTTGGAAGTAATCCATGCCAATCTGACAGTTAATCCATGGTTTGTTATATTTATTTTATCATAAAACATGTGATAAATTCGAATTTGTTATATAATAAATTCGAATATATTCTTTATATTGTAATATAAAGTGTGATTAATTCAAATTTATCACTTATAATGATTATATAAAAATATAATCTAAAATTAGACCCAATCCTGCTCAATCCGGGCCCAATCTAAATTTTCTGGGCCAAAACTAATCTAATAGTTCAGATCTGTCAAAATCTAAATTTAATCTGATTTAACTTTTTTGAACACTAATACTAGATTATTTTTCTAGATCTTATGCAAACTATTACATTTATGATCATCTTATAATATTTTGTATAGACTGGCATCAAGAAGGCCTTGTTTGATTTATATTTGAGCTAATATACCCTCACTACTTGTACTATTAAGCCTATTTTGCAGTGATATTATTTGTTTTGTATATAGTTCTTGAACTAGAGACTTGCAACCACCAATATTTTTGTGAGTTATAACAAAATTTCCTGTTATTCTCACTAGTTTTAGCTTGCTTTTAACAAGTCTTATATATGGCTGCTAAATTTTTTGTAGAGAGGTTTTATTTAGTTTAGACACCTGTAGAATATAACTTAGCTTTGGTATTAAAACCATATTGTTAATATATACTAACTGACTAATTGTCATATTCTTCCACTATAAAGTAAGTATTGTTTGCCAAATGATCTTTTTTGTTTTATTTTTAATTAATGACTCTTTTATTCTGCTGCTAAGCCAAATCTCCACCATTTTGACTACTTTATTAATCTTAGTTGCTTTAACTTTATATTGGTTAATTTGTATTATATCTTTTTTATCTTTTTTTTTGTTTATAATTATTAGTTTACACTTGTTTTCATTGATTTGAATACTATTAATTATAAAAAATTTTTTAGCTATTTTTATAATATTCTCTATTTCCAGTTTACTTTTAGCAATCCATGTTGTGTTATTAGCATATGCTATTGCTACTTGACAAACTTTTTATATTTTGACTATATTTGTGCTAAAATATTGTAAAGCTTAAACTTTAGCTTTATAATCTAGACAAGTTTTTTTGTACTTTGACTAGAAGCAAGTCATAGAAGATTTCCCTAATATCACCTTATCCTGGTCTATTCCATTATCTGCTACAAAGAGGGCTAATAGACCAAAATTGGTGATCACACTTATACAATGCTTGTAGAATAGATTTATAATGAATTTGATTTCTTTTTCTGGTATTTTAATTTTTATTAGTACCAATTTAAAAGTTTCTAGTAAAACTAAATCATATGCTTTTTGTATATCTTGAAATAAGATCCACATTTTCTTGTTCTTTTTTTTTGCATTCTCTGTTATTGCATTCATTATTTGAACTGGGTCTTCTGTTAAATTTTTTGGAAAAGCAGCATAATTTGAATTTTTAAAAATTTTCTTGTCTTTAATTATTTTAGTGAGATGCTTTGTGTAAACCTTGATAATGCACTTTCTAAATGTTTCTAATATGCTATTGGCCTAACCTTGGCTAGATTAAGTTTTCAATCTAAGCTTTTAGGAATTGAATACAATTGGGCTATCTTCTATTTTTGTGGTATTTTCTCTTTTTAGAGATACAGGTTTGCAAAATGTCTAAAGATATTATGTGTTTTTGCATTTGCTTTCTTGATAAGAGTGTAACTAATGCCTGATATGCCAGGTGCTAAGTTGTTTTTGATTTCTTTTAATATTTGGTCCTACCCTTCTTTTTTGATTTCATTTTCTAAAAGTTTATATCAGGTCTTCTAAATTCTGTCTTGTGATTTGTAAATTTCATACCAGTTATTTTTAAAAAGATCTATATATGTTTTCTGTTTTTGAAACTGGTTTTGAAAGTGCTTGTTAGTTTCTTCTAAAACTTTATTTAGATTCGTTACTAGTCTTGTAGCATTGTTTTCTTCTACAAGTAAGCGATCAATTTAGATCTTTTTAAATAGTCTTTCTAGCAAACTAGCAATCATTTTTCCTTGTTCATGTGTTATTCTTTCATATCAAATATTGATATGCTTAAGTATTTCATTTCTCTTGGTCTTTTCCTTCTCAATAAGCTAGCAAGATTTAAGTATTTTCTACCAGCCTTTAATATCATCAAATACTTTTGTATTTATCATATCTTTAATCAAGAGAATGCTTGTCTCTTGTCTTTTGTTAATTTCTTTAATTGCTTTATTAATCTCTTCTTGATTGGGTTGTCTGATAGTTTATATCCTTAAGACCTCATAAGATTTTACTAAGCTTAATAGTGTCTTGTAGCAGCAGAGATTGTTCTTTGTATGACTTTTTCTTTTTGCTTGTAATTGTATTAGGAATTCTTTTAAAGAATATATTTTTATTTGCTGCTTAAGTTATTCCTTTGGCTATTGCATCCCAACAATTATCTATTTGGTTGACAGACTTTGAGTCAGTATTGTTTTCCAGATTTAACATTTTCTGTATACTTTCTTTGCTTTTAAGATAATTATATAGATATTGTTTGTAGTTTTTTTAATTATTTTTAGAGACTTTGTTATATATAAAAACTTTTTATAGATATTTTTTCTTCTTTATTTAAGCTGCTTGAGTAAAATGCAACAGATTTTCTAATATGAGTTTGGCAAAAATTAGGCTGTGGTTGCTATTTGTAATAAAGGCTGCTTCATGTATCTTAGCTTTTTGTATAGCAACAAATAGATTTTCTGATATTTATATTTGATCAATTCTTGTTCTTTGTTTACTATTTGACTATATAAATGCTTTGGTGTATAGGTTTAGGATTCAAAATATGTCATAAAAATTCTGATTTTTTAACCATTTATATAATAGTAGTTTTCTTTTGTTTGCTACTAACCTATCACTTATTTGGTTTAATTCTAAATCTACTATATAGTTAAAGTCTCTTATTATTATAAACTATAAGACAATTTTTCTTTTTATGAATCCTTGTATGACTTGTTGTTATATCTTCTTCTTCTGCTCTTTGTTATTTGGTAAAATATATATCATTAAAATTGTTATCTCTAGTTGCTTAAAAAAGAGTGTTATTTTTATTATATATTTATTTATATATATGACTCTTGCAGCATGTTCTGCCTAGTCTTTTTTTACTAATAACCCTACTTCTAAGCCTTTTTTTTTGTCTTTATTTGCATCTGACCAGAAACTTATAAACTGATTTTCTAAAACTTCTTTAACCAGATACTATCTCTCTTTATTTGTTATATTCGACTTTGCTATTTCTATTATATTAATGTTTTTTTCTTTTGCCCATTCTAACAGCCCCATTAATTTAATATATCATTTACTTTTAATCTTATTAATATTATAACATGCTATTTTAAAATTAAATATATTGTTTATTTCTTTGTTTTCTTTGTACAAGCTAATAAGCTTGCTTCTACTCTTGATGATACCTGTGATAACTTTTAGGAGAAATTTGAAAGATTTTCTTCTATATTAGAAGAAACTGTTGGTCTGCCTTCTAACATGTCTAGTTTTTCTAATATTTTTTGAAACAATGAGGTTTGATCAACATTTTTTATATCTCTTTTTGGTTTTTTAAGTTTTTTTTCTTTTTTCTTTTCTAGTTCTATTCTGTTTACACTAGTTGTATATTCATTACTAATATCTCTTAAGGATTTTTTAGTTCTAACTTGGGGTCTGAGGTTGCTGTTATTTCTATTAACTTCTTTCTGTTTATTAGGATTTATTCTAGAACTTAGATTTTAAATATCTTGTTTGACATATATATATTTCACTAATTTTTTTCTACTTTGTGTTTATATTTTATTTAGTACTCTTTTTTTTTTATGTAAGCTTTTAATTTCTTTTTTATACACAAATAGGCTACTAAAAGAGTCATTTTTTTTTGTATTTTCTATATTTAAATGCTATATAAGCTTGGTATTAAAGTAGTGAATATTGCAGTTTTGGGTGATTTGAAGATCTTCCTTTAATTTAAAATATAAATAAGCTTTTTTCCTTTGATTTCTATTGCTGTTACTCAGAATATAGACTGCTTGAACTTTGTACTTTTTAAGTTAATGTAAAAAAAAGCTATCATATGCTATTGTTGGGATATTAGAGATCACATTTTTAAATTTCTTTCTTTCTTCTAATTCTGTAATATCAAATTTGCTGGGTGTAATTAAGTATAGTTTGCCTTGTTCTAAATAAAGTAACCAACTTTCTTTTAATAATTTTTCTTGTTGCTCAGAGTTTGGCAAAATCTTAATATATACAGCTTTGGTTCTGAAATTTTGTTGCTATATCTCTATAATTACTATACCAAAAAAACTAAAATATAGCTTGATTAACTCTGCACTTGTCTTTTTGGAAAGATCCCATAGAGTGAAGAAATATACTAAGTTGTGAATTTGCTTTTGGTAGTAGATTTTGCTTTTTAAAGCCCATGCTGAATTGTATATACAGGTGACCCTCGTTAATATCAACCTATTTGAACCTGTTCAAAATTATGTTGATAGTGATATTAACAAAAATTCATATTAAAGTTGATATATACAAGGGAATTTTGATATATAAAAATTTGTAAAAACTTGATTTGTGGCTTAGATTGATATTAACGTAGGTTGATATTATCAGGGGTCACCTGTATCTTTATATTTTTTAAGTTTTTTGTTATCTTTTGGTGTTGCAGTTTTTGAAATATCTTGAGGTTTTTCCTCTATTTCTTCAGCCAAACCATAGTCTAGTATATATACTTCTTTTGAATTAATATATTTTTTGTTATTTCTGAATTGTTTTTAGTAGTATATATAATTACTTCATGTTTAGCAAGATTTTATTTGCGATAGTTATTCTGTATTTCTATTTCGATATTGTTGGTAATATTATTAGTTATAGCAATTGGTGCTGTTGTTATAGTTTCTATAGAAACTAACTTTTTTTTTAACTCTGCTTTGACTATTCTTAATCTGTACTAAGTTTGGACTTGTAATCTCAAGTGTTATGTTTTTTTTATTAATTTTCATATTATTACTGTACTCTTTAGATATTTCTACATATTGTAGAATTGGTATATCTATAAAGCCAGCTCTAGGTTTAATCTGCATATCACTTTTTTGGACATGTTTATTATCTATCTTATCCGAGTATATTCTTGCATAATCAGGATAGCTTAACAAAATTTTTTCTTCCTCTGTTATTGTTTGATTTCTTGCTTTTTTGTATTGAGCAAAGTTAAAGTGTTGTAAAACATTATATATAATAGCAACAAGATAAGTTTTACTAGTTTTTAAATATTTAGCTATTTTTCTATTCTCTTTCTAAATAAATACATTTTGTCTTTCTTGTAATACTATTCTTTTCTCTTGTGATTTATTAAAGAAGTTTTTAAAATCGATAAGTTTTAGTATTTTATGTATCTTGTTGGTTTGGTTATATTTAATACATATTTGTTTGTTATTATTTGTTTGTTTATACATATCTTCATTGTTGTGTTGTTTGTTTGTCTACATTAGCAAAATTAATAGGGCGAAATATTTTGAAATAATTTACAAACCATAAAAAAGATGTAATATTATATAAAATATTGCAAAATATTGTGAAATATAATATTACAAAATATTATGTAAGATATTATGAAATATTATATAAGAAATTTTGCAAAATAATATAAGATATTTCGAAATAATTCACAATAGTTTGATATTAATTAAGATATTTAAATAATTAAATTAATTCAAAATATATCAAATCAGTTAAAATTAATTTAAATAAATTAATCTATCAAATATTGATAAGTATTAATACATAAATAAATTGAATATAGATAAGTATTAATAATATTTTTTTTTTATTTCTTTGACAGTCTTGCCGGTACTATAATACAAATATTTACATGGTAAAATCTGTCTTAAAAAAAAAAATAAAATCTATTTCTAGTAAATACCCTTTGCAATTATGAGCTCGACATCACCTGGCTACAGATACTGTACCCAGATATGACTTGTTGCACTGACTCATATACGTGTCAGGAGACCTTGTCAGCCCATCAAGAACTAATCTCTTCAATCTTTTTTTCTTTATTGAGAGCAAAAGAAAGTAAAATTCTGTATTACTATACAGAAATAACATTAAGAAGCAAAAAGAAAACTAAAACTAAAAAAAAAAATATATATAAACGAAATGGGAATCAAAAAAGAAGATAAATAGGGGACAGGGGAATATAAAAAAAGAAAAACAAAGAGAAAAGCCTCTATGGGCTAACCAATCTGCCTCTATCAAGAAGTGATTATAGTCAAATAATAAAAATTATATAACTAATGCAACTATAGTATATCTTGATTGTAAAATTTCACTTTATACAAAATCTTCTTTTTGACGTATGACCAAATCCAGATACGAATTATAAGGAAGGTTCCAAACTTCTGTAGGTAGCGCCATGTTTACTGTTATGATCAGATTGACTTGAATGTTAGCTATTGAGTAAAAGGATTCTGCAGCAGATATAGTGTTAGATAACTTAGATTGGAAGGATACAACCCAGAGAGTGTTATTCATATAGGCTAAGAATGAGCAGTTAGCTTGGATATGATTGGAAGTATGATGTTTTAGGTTAGTAAGCCAGAAAGTTTGAGATATATAGCCAGGGAAGGATGAGTGGATGTAAGATATAAGAGGATCATAGTAAATACGCCAAAGAAGAGAGGTAATTGTTTCACCTTGGTCAATATCATTGAGGACTTGGTATGGAGGTGTTAAGCCAAAATTTGTGATCACCTCATTTTGGCAGTCAGTTAATAAATTAGTGAGAATATTAATAATAGCAGGGGGGAGAGCAAGCCGGGAGAGTGAGTGTTCAAAAAGAG
>CAJVPU010000345.1:0-18666 GCA_910591775.1 Dentiscutata heterogama | reverse complement strand
CCTAACTCTAACTATTCTCAAATTTGCTTAAATTAGCTCAAATAGTTATTTTTATATATTATAATTTTATAATATTTTTATATTGGCCACCTATACTAAAAATCAACCATTTTTAATATTATAAATTTGAAAGTGAAGAAGGGTGCTAGTTGGGATAGTGCAGCTGAGTTTAGCTTTATGTTTAACAAGACAAATATGTTGGGAGAGAATTTTGTTACAGAGAAATTGGCTAAGAATGATGTTTTGAAGTTGGTATTCAATAGAAGGGATAATAATATTATTGATAATATAACAGGCCTGGGTATCAGTAATGTATTTAGTATTGACAATTTGAATTAATCATGAGGATTCAAAAATTATAGTTAGGATTGTTTGTTGTTTAAGGTAAACCAATAGCCTAGAAATTTGAAGAGTTGGTGTAGAGGACAAACAAGTAGAACTTGATTGTTAAATAAGATTGGGCTATAACTGTTGGATTTGGCATTGGTAGTAAGAATCGATTTGGATAAATTGACTTATATATTTGCTATTGAATAAAATGATTCTGCAATAGTGATAATATTAAATACCTCAGTTTGTGATAATACTACGCAGAGAGTATCATCTATATAGGCCAAGACTAAGCAATTAACTCTGGCATGGTTGGTAGTTTGTTGCTTAAGATCGGTAAGCCAAGAAGCTTCTCTATGTAGCCAGAAAATGATGATTGTATATAAGATATAAGTAGGTTATAGTAAATGCGCCACAGAAGAGGAGTTATAGTTTTGTCTTGGTCAATACTATTAAGAACTTGGTATAGAGAAGTTAAACCAAAGTTAGTAATAATATTATTTTGGTGATTAGTTAATAGGTTGGTAAGGATATTAATAATAGCAGAAGGAAGAGCAAGTCTAGAAAGTAAGTATTAAAAGAGGGCAAAGTTTACAGAGTCATATATCTTACTCATGTCCTAAGAAAAGACACTTATTTCTTTGTAATTACTATTAGCATCTTCAATTAGATTGTTGAGAGTATGAATTGGGTTGATGTGCTATTATCTGGTAATGCAACGTAATTGTAGAGAGATAATATAGGATGTTATGTAAAAACTTTGCTGTCTATTAGTGAGAATTTTGGTATAAATTTTGTAAGTGTGTTCAATAAGGCTAATTGAATGAGTAAGGTTTAGATTGCTATCAAAGGCATTGTTTTTGAAAATAGTAAAGATTCTTCCTTTTTTCTATTGCTTTGGTATATTGTTATTGATTAGATAGCAGTTGAAGAGAGCAGTAAGAGAAGAGATATAGGAGTGGTTGAGATGTTTAATTATTTTATAACTAATACTAGTAGAGCTATATGCCTTGTTATTAAAGAGTTAGAAGATAGTTAGAAGAGTTTCCTCCAAAGTAATAAGTTGGATAAGTAGAGTATACCAATCAGGATTAATATGTGGAAAAGGAAGGTACTAGAAGTTATTAAAGAATGATTGGTTAGTTGGTTGTAGGCAGTCCAATTAAAAAAATAAGATTGTATTTGCTATTTGATTTGTGTAGGGTTAGTAATAAGTTAGTTTGGTAGTTTGATATTTGAGAAATGAACAGGAGGTTGATAATGATCCAGTATACTGTTTATAGCCTGTTTTGGTTTGGATACAAGAGTTTCGCATCTTTTTTCTAAAGCTTTATTTTCTGATATCTAAGGCAGAAAGAATGTTCAATGTTGTATGCATGAGATATTTGTTTCCAAATATCATATACATATTGTAACCATGTTTGAGTAGTTGAGTGATTAAAAGAGATAAAAGATTGGAGGTTATAGTTAGTATAAGAGTTAATAATTAATATATTGGTATTGATATAAGATAGATATATGCAAGATGGGTAAGATTGTTGTTGTTAATGGTTTTGATTAAGTGGCCTAACTTTTTAAGCCCAATATGAAGTGCTGTGTATTGTGGACTGTATTGGTTGTTATAACTGCACTTGTGAGTTATTTTATTTAGAAGAGTTTGAGTAGCAGCTTGTACAATACAGTATTGTATCTTATACTAGGTGGTGTTAATACTTTCAAAAATGTGGATATGTATAGGAATATAGTGTTGGGAAAAGAGGTGGTGGACAAGGTCAGAGTATTGGATCCCTTAGTCAGAGAAGATCGATTTGTAGTCAAAAATCTTTTGGCTAATATTAGTGTAAAGGTGGGAAGATTTGCTAAATGCATAGAGAAAGGTCCAGGATGATAATAGAATTAGGTAATTACTAAGAGTACTAGTTTTGCTATTGTCAAGGTTAAAGTTGAGAAGGAATTGTAGGCTAAATGAGTCAGTCCAGATGTAGTTAATAAGACTGGAGTTAATATTATTAGACCAAGTGTGTCATGTATTGTTAAGATGGGCACTAATGTTGAATAAGTTTGAGCAATAGAGAAAGTTAATGAGTTTGTATTTAGTTGAAGAGCTACTAGTATTATCATGGGTATTAATGCCGCCAAGAAGAATAGGGAGTAGGTTTTGTTGTTTAGCTTGTAGTATTCAGTTGATTATGATAATTTGGGTAAGGTTTCATTTTGCTGAGCTAGTAGAGAAAAGATAGACTAATATAATATATAATTTGATGTTGCTCTTGAAAAAGAGATCTAGTGCAAGAGCACCTTCTAGATTGGTATAGTAGCTATATACATGAGGTTTTAGGTAGTTTTGAATCATAATAGCAGTTCCTTTAATAGCGCTTTTAGAGTTGGACCAATAATAGGTATAAAAGTTGTTATTGCAAAAGAAAAGTTTAGTTTTGCAAGAAATTTTGGTTTCAGTTATGGAGGCAATAGAGATGTTATGATTGGTGCAGTAATCTTACCATATTTGTCTCTTAGAGGCTATATTAAGGCCTCTAACATTATAAGTTGCTATAGTAAGGTTGAGGTGATTAGGAGAGAGATAGGAGGATCGGATAGAGGATTTATGATAAATAGAGTATTGTTAATGAGAAAGTATAATATGACCTAGAAGAATGATATTAGAAATATTAAGGTAATTATGTGTTTCAAGTATTATAATATTGACAGAGATTTTGTAAGATTGAAAAAAGAAATTTTTAAGAAAATGTTATAGAAAAGACTTGAGGGTCTGAGGAGATGGCAAAAGAAGAAGGTTGTGTTTGTAGAGAAATTTGTTAAAGCATGTTTCCTCAATAAAGTGGGGTGAGTTGGTAATTGAGGAAGAAAGAGAGTCTTCTGCAAAGGTGCTCACCATATGCCTGGCTCTTATGACTATGCAAGATGCCAAAGTCTGCTGTGTATGTTGAGTCTGACTATCAATTATTGGCTCTTCCATATAAATAGGCTTTCTTTCCTGCTTACTTACATCATTCTTCTCTGAAAATAGTTTATAGGGTGTAGAGAACATCATTATTTTAGAGACAGTAGCTGTTTCTATGATATTTGCAGAAAACTTTAATAAAAAGACTGTTGGAATTTAGATTCAGATTTATTAGGCTGATTGGGTTTGGATGGTAGGTCATAAAATAGATTATTAGAAAAAGTTGGCTTAATTATTTTGTGATAGTTAATAATAAGTTGTTTAGCCTAAGGTAAGAAGATCTCATTGTATTGTTTACAAATTTGAAAGAAGGTTTGTTTTGAATTTTTAAGTATATCAAAATAAGAGATAACTCTTCCGATATAAGTAGAGTCAGTAGTTTGTTTAAGAAGTTTGTAAATAGTTTCTTTATATAAAAGATTGTAGATTTGGTTATTTTTAGCAGCAGTGTTAAGGTATGCATTGAAGTAGAAATAGAAGTAGTAGGTATTACAATGGATATTGGCTTTGGCATTGTTTGTTTCTTGATAAAAGTTGTCTGCTATATTTGCAAGATCAGAGAAAGTTTGTGTTGAGAAGGGTTTAGAAAAGGTTGCAAGATAAGTACTATTTTGTTAAAGATAGAAAAATCCAATGTAGGGTGAATAATAGTTGTAGCTTGTAGAGTAGATGATGAGAGAGTTGGTGCAGAGTAGTCTTCTAGGGATTTGCTATAGAAGTATTTGTAGATATTTAGATAAGAGTGTTGTTTAGTGAAGTTTAGGTCTTCTGTATTAGTAGAAGTAATATGATATGTGTTTTCTTTGTTAGCATTACATGTGTGAATATGGTGGAGAGTTGCTTTAGTAACAGCTTCTCTACATTGCTGCAATGATAAAATTTCAGGCAAGTTATAAGTAGGTGGAAGGAGTTTTTTACATTCAGTTGCAAGAGTAGAAGCAATTTTATATTAGATATGATTATAAATTTTTTTTTCAAAGTTTTTAGTCATATTTGAAAATTGTTTTGTGTAGATTAGAATAAAGGAGCTAAACCAATTGTCAAGGTCCTAAGTAAAAGGTTTGAGAGAAGAGATTCTAAAATTTTAAGTAAACTGATGTTTAGAAATATTGAAAGAGATATTAATATTAAAATAGTTGTCATTATGGATTTGAAATAGTGATTTTTTAGATGTATCTTCACTAAAAAGTAACAAATTTTAAAGCATATAGATTTGATGTTTAAATCCTTGATAAATTTTTGTGTATAAATAGTTTGGAACTTGTTTTGTAGAAAAAGGTAAATATAGATGAGATTAAGAGCAACTTGATTGTGATTATGAATACTGTAAGGGAAGATAGAGCCAAGTGATAAAATAATTTTTTTGTAGTTTAAATATGTGAAAAGTTTAGTTGTAAAGTAGAGAAATAGAGATTTGATAGTATTATGAATAATGCTAAAAGTAAAGCAGAGTTTTGTTTTAAGGTGGGGTTGGCTTGTAGAATTAAATCAAAGAGAAATTGTGGGTGCTGTCCTGTAAGAGAGGCCATAAGGTAATTAAATAAGTGTTGAGATTCTTTAACTTTTTGTTTTTTATTATCAGAATTATTGATAGCAGGTTTAACTAATTTGCCAGAAGCAAATTCGATAAGATGGGGTTTGATGAAATTAAGGAATTGTTGGCCGAAAAAATTTAGTAATATATTTTTTTCTATTTCTTCAGAAATAGAGTAATGTTGGAATCAGTCAAGATCATTAAAAGTATCATGCTTTGGAGTTGTTTTTGTTTTTTCAATAGAGTTAGAGTTAGAGATAGTATTATTAATATTAGTCTCGAAGAAGTCAAGGTTTATAAAAGAGAGATTTGTATTTTCAATGGAAGTATGATGTTGAAAAGAAGTTAAAAATAGTAGGAGTAAAAGGTGCAAGAGATGAGTTAAGAGGATTGTAAGGCTTGACTTTGCTTGAATATATAGATTTTGTAGCTAGTTGGGGTTAAGAAAGTTGGAATGATTTACTAGTATTAATATTAGAGAATAGTCTAGAGAGAAGAGCAAAAAATATTTTGTTATCAGAAGGAGTAGTTGAGATAGATAGATTTTGAGTAGATGTGGTATTTTGAAGAGCTTGAAAAACAGGAGTTAAGTCCTTTTGGGATTGGTCAAGAGAAGAAATTGCAGCAGAGATTGTAGGAATGCTAGAAGAGATTGATTGAGAAGATGTGGCTGGGGTAAAGGTAATATGATAAATTTCTTTATTAATTAGTGTATATATTTCATTAGGATGATATTGGTTGTTATAAATATGGCAAGTAATAATTTTAAAGCATTTGGGGCAAGTATGTTAACAAGATGTATAAGTAGGAGAGGGTGGGAAGTTTTAGAGATTTGGTGAATAAAATTAGTAGTTTTTTTATTTTGTCTTTTCCCAGTAGGCACCTGGGAGGATATAGAGGCAGGTTGATAAATTTTATCATTTTTGGTGATAAATTGTGTATAGTATTTGTTGTATAAGCATGTAACAATTGCTGTTATTGTTGGTGCACAAAAAAAGTGTGCAGCTACTTTGGTATAAGTGGTTCTAATATGGCATGTTGTAGGTTCTTGATTAGAAGAAATTGGTTTTAAGTTGTTTTTTGGTTCATCTTCAATGAACATGATACCAAAACTTGATTAGAAGTATGCATAGAAGTAGTTAGATTGACAATATCTGGCTCTTGTTGAGTTAAAGTAGGTATTTTGAAAAACTAAAATTTTTTTTTTTTTTTTTTTTTTTAAGTTAGGACTTTTCCTTAGTTTCTTTATTATTTATTATGCAGATTTTTACAAAGTAAGTTTACATAATTTTTTAGGGAAAGTGGAGATGGAGCTACTTTACTCTAGATCTTAACCTTAGCTAGATAGGTTGAAAGACCTCTAGACTATATATTAAGAATGTGCTGTGGTGGGTGTAGAAATTTATATAAGAATTTTGCTAGGAGTAAAATTTGCTATTTATATAGGAGTTGGGAGTAAAGTCAGGGTTTGTTATATTATGATTAGATGAGTGTGAGTTATTGGTATTTGTATTGTGCTGATTGTTATTTGCTATGATTCTACTTGGTATCTATATTGATTTATGTATCTCCATTATGATTGTGTGGTGTAATTCTGGGGCAAAGTGAATAGCACTATTGTAACTCCCGGTAGATGTTAGAGTATCTTCCGTGATTATACTAATTGTTGTTTGGTTCATTATGTATATTTGAATAAATGCTTGTATAAAGTAGTTAATATTGGTCAGTGTGAGGTTATATTTCTGGAGAAAGTTGTTAGTAGTATTATTAAGAAGTTGGGTTAGTGTAGTAGGATTTGTTGAATATATAAGCCAATGTGTATTATTTTTAATTCTGTATTGCAGTATTTACATAAAGGTGAAATATGTTTAGGAGGTGGTGTTTGAAGAGGTTAAGTTGGTTAGATAGTTCGTTCATTAGAAGTTTAAATTTAAAATTTTTTATCTTGAATATTTTAGAGTCGGTGAAATGTTGGAGTGGTTTATTATTGTGTTGAAAGTATAAAAAGGTTAGATTCCATAGAATTATGTGTATAGCTAGGATTCATGTTTGAATTTGTTTTTGTGAATACTATGAGTTGATATTGGTTGTGATATGAAGTTTTTTTATCAGTAACTTGAGGTTGTCAGATGCCAGTTGGTAATTAAAGCTGAGAAGTTAATTTTGTTAATTACTATAAAAAGGTCAATTTCTGTTTGGATGATATTGTCACTAGCTTGTATAAATATGTTTTGGCATGAGTGTGTAGCCTGAATAGTAAAGTATTTTGTATGTATTGCAGCTTGAATAGTGATCAGAAGGCTGGTGTTGGCATTTTTCAGATCATATATGCTGTTTCTAGTAAGGTATTAGTAAGTATTAGCAGAAGTTTGATTAAGGTGGTTGAGTTTGTGATAAGGTTTATTTTTGCATACATAGGGGCTAGTGTAAGAAGTATATAAAAAGCCATAATTGTAATTTTTACCGGACTAGGCTGAGTCTTATTTTGGGTGACTATTTTTGTTATATAGTTAGCGAGAGTGATAATTGAGGTAGGTATCAAAATGTATGTCTTTTGAGTTGTGACTGTTAGTTGTGCTGTAAGAAATATAAGATTTGAAAATGCTAAATATATATTCTAGATATATTCAGCATGTTTATTAAGGGTTTGTAATATTTTGAAGGTGTATTGATGGTTTTGAAGTATGTAGCATACAGGATGATTAGTATATTTCAGTAGGAGAGGAGAGACCTGAAGGTTAGAGAGAGTGCTATGCCAAGTGTGTTTTGATAATACTTGAATTTGGTAAGCAAAAGATTTGGGTATCCAGAATGAGCAGCATGTATTATGGGTTGTTTGATTATAAAATAGGCATAAGCTGCAGAAGTTTAATGTATTAGTATTATGATTCAGTTTCCAATATTAGATTTTGAAAAGATTGTCTTTTGATGAAGTAATTTTGCCAAGAATGTGGTCTGTTGTGATTACCCATTTTGTCTGATTCTTGGCAAGAGTTCAAGTAAAGAGATTAGAGAAGGTGAGTTTAAATGAAGGTGAGACAAATTCATTTAGTGTTTCTTGGATTACTGTGAACTATTTGGGTTGGCAACTATAGGGTATTTTGAGTATATTGTAGTAGAAGTTTTTTCAGATTAGGGTCATAGTGTTGTTGTGGTTAGTAAATTGTTTGATTGCTGAGATCTGGTATTGGTTGAGGCAGTGTTTAATGTGTGTATAGTTTTTTAGATTGTGAAGTATATAATTTATAGAGTGTCTGGGTGTAAGGAGTGGAGTTGGGCTCATGTTGGCATTTGTATATTGAATATTGAGTTGATGAATATTGGTTATTAAGCAAGAGGTGAATGTTTTATATTTTTTGTAGGTGAAAATTGGCTTGTCAGTAAGTATTGATATGTTGGTAAAAGCATTGTTTTGTAGTTGTTGGAGGCGAAATTTAAATTTTGATGGAGATATATTTGAGTTGAATAGATTTTTGAGAATTGATGCGTGATGTGTTTGTTGTAATTGATGAGTGTTAATTAGTGCATAAGTATGGGGTAGAATAGAAGCGAGTTAGAAGTAGAGCAAGCTAGTGAGGCTTTTTGTTTAACTATTGAGGAATAGTGTCTTGTTAGTGAGTGGCAATTAGGTAAGTAAAGTAGGTGTTTAAGTGTTGGTATTGTAAGTAAGTAGTAGAACTGAGCTAATAATGTAAATAGCTTGTTTTTTGGTGATTTTAGATAACTTTAATTTGTTTAATTTGGTGTAGAAGTCTTGCTTAAGTTTTTTGATTATATATCGATTGTTGATTGAGTGCTTTATATAGATTTCTAAAAATCTAAAAGTGTATTTGGCTGGAAGATTGTATATAGATTAATTTTGAAAAAGTATAGAGTTTGAGTTATTGAAGTTGTTGTAGAATAGTATTGATTTGTGTGGGTTGACTGTGATTTTGGCCATGTTGTAAAAGAAGACAATAAGAAAGATTTGTTCAAGTGATGTATGGTTAGGGGCCACTTATGTGATATCATCTATATAGGCAATTACATTTGTAATAAAAGTAAGTGTTTGGTTAGAATTAGGTAGGTCAGCTGATATAGTGTAACCAAGTGTTAAATTAGAAATATGGCAAATTAGAGGGTTGTAGTATATTTGCCAAAGTATAGGAGATATTGTTTTACCTTGATCTATTCCATCTTCAACATTATAGGAGTGTGTTTTACTAAGAGTTGTAATGATCTAGTTTTGATATAAGCTAAAAATATTTGAAATTAAGTTGATAAATTGTAGTAGTATACTAAGTCTATGAAGTGACTTTTTGAGTAGTAGTAGGTGTATAGTGTCATATACTTTAGACATGTCTTGTGACAGTATCCAAAGTTCTTTCTTGTTTATGTGAGCATCCTTACAGAAATGTGTAATAAGCTGTATAGGTTGTAGTGTAGATGTTAGTAGAAGTGTGATATTATTTGCTAGATCTAACAGGTCATTTATATGAGAATTTGACTAAGTTGTGTTGTGAATATTTTTGTAAAAATCTTTCGAATGTGTTTGATAAGTATGATGGGGTGAGTTTTCGAAAAGTCTTCTCGGTGGTAATCTTTTTTTGGTATAGGCCAGATAAGGCCTTTGTGCCAAGCAGAAGGGATAGTTTGAAGTGATATACATGTATTAAAGATTTTTGTAAGCAGATAGATTGCAGTGAAGGGAAATTTTTTTAACATTTCATTAAGGGCCGGTTGCTTTATTATTTGTTGTTGTGGTAATAGTATTTTAAACTTCATCTGATTTTATGTATGTGAGGAGTGTCGAGTATGTATCTTTAGTAACTTTGGGGTTGGTTCATAGTATTGTTCCCATTTATGCTATAGTGTATCACCATAGGGATTTGATTTAGTCCAGTTGTGGAAGTGTTGAATTGTTGCTTTTTTGATTTCTTGGGGGTGAGTTAGGATAGAGGATGGTGTTAAAATGTTGTAAAAAGTCATGAGAGTTTGGTTTCTGTGTAGAATGCTATCGATCATCTTAGATGTATTCTTTTAAAAGTTAGTATAATATTTGTCAATGAAGTGTTGAATTTGTTCTTTTTTTAGATTGTTGTTTTCAGTATTTCTTGCTCTGTAGAGGGTTTTCTGTAGTTGTATAAGTTGACCTTTAGTGTAGAAGAATATGTGAGTTGACAAATCTTGTACTAATATAGTTTGGCTAGTGGCTTTAGTAAGTGTATTTATTTTGTTAAAGAGTTTGTTCACTGTGGCTATCAAGTACTGTAAGTAAAAGGGGTGGGCTAGACAAGTATTAACAAGATGTGGTTGATATGTTTTAGTGTATAGTGTAAGAAGCTGGCTTTAAATGAATGTGCATAAAAAATGTGTGGGCTAGTAAATATATATAGAATAAACTTGTTTGTGGCCTGTTTAACTATATTGTTAAGATTGTTAAATATCTTGTTTAGATGTTGAATATTTGTAATCTGCTCTTGTTAGTAATTGCTGGCTTTTAGGTAAGTAGTTATATAGGTAGCAAAATCATCTCATAGTTCTTGAGTCATATAGTCATAGTTGTAGATTTTGCAGTATTGTTTTTTCTTGTCATGGTTGTTTGTAGATAGGGGTGGTCTGCCAAAAGGTTGTAATTATCTGATGGTTGCTATCTGTAACAGTTAAGAAATCAGTTAGTTGAGGGGTGTAAAAAGCAAGTACCATTTTAGGGCTAACCTATATGTTGTTGATTTGGCTCTGTGAGTCATTTCTGCTCCAGGTAGTATTGAAATATGATGTAGTTATAGTAGGCTTATTAGTCCTGTATTAACAAGGTATTGAAGGAAGGGGTTATGCTTGTGGTAGTTATTTCAGTGGATATTGCAGTTGAAGTCTCCTGCAATAATTAGATTAATGTTGTATAAATAGGTATCCTGAGTTCAGAAGATCAATTGTTGTTGAGTAGTGCAAATATGTGGTGTAATTGATGAAGGGAAGTATGCTGCAAGTAGGCGTATTTTATTGTTAGATGGTAGGTGAAGATCTATTAGAAGGGCGATGCTGGGAGTGAGTGTATTTTGTGTATATAGGGCTATAGAGTAGATTTAAATACAATTGCAACTTCTTTGCTAGATTTCCAAATATTTGCATTGGCTTGGTTGCAATTAGCTATATAAATTTTGTAGAGAGAATTAAAAAGTAATATATAGTTGTTGGTAGATGCAGTGAGTTTTGTTTCAGTGAAGAAGGCTATATCAATTTTGTTGAAGTTACAGTATTCGAGAAGGAGTTGTAGCTTTAGTGTTTGGTTGAGGCTCTGTACATTATGATTTAAGATGTTTAGCATGGTTACGGTAGAGGTGTTTCTGTTTGGTACTGGGTTAAGTGTTTTGTTTATTATTTAGGCATCATGTAGTTGAGAATAGTTAAAAATGTGAGTGGTGTTTATTGAGCTAGTTGTAGATGATAAAGAATTATTAGTCAGAGAGTTGTTATTGTTCATTAAATGTTTGGTTAGTAGTAGGTTTGAGTGATAGTGTAGTAGTTTAATTGTTGGTTGTAGTAGGGGAGATCTTGGTAATTTTATCATATGGTTTGTAGGGGTTACCAGGTTTATAGTTGTTAAAAATAGGCCATTCAGAGATAGGTAAGTCAGGAAGTTGGAGTAAGTATTCGGGAATTATATTTAGAGTGAAGTGTAATTTGATTTTTTCAAGTGTTTCAGCTATTAATGCTCTGTCTTGTATTGGGACAAATAGAATCAGGGTCAGATTAATGTATAGTAATTGTGATTTGAGTTCTTCTAGATTTTGCAGGATTGTAGATTTGTTATTATCTTGGGTTTTACTTTTGATATTGATCCAACTTGGTGAGATTTGTGCAAAGAAGTAGTATTTTCAGAGTTCTCTAGCTATATTAATGAGGATTTTGAGTAAGATAATTGGTATTGTCAAGTTCATTTGGCTAATCTGGGTGTGATCAATAGGTAAGTTAGGTTTGTCTATTAGGCTAATAATCATATATTCTGATAGTAGGAGTAGTGTGAACTTGTAGTATAGTTCAATTTCAGAAAGGAATTGTTTTGCAAGCACTTTATCTTGAATAGGGAAGATGTAATTGTTTTTTGTTTTTATTGTTTTGGAGTCAGCTGGGAGCCTTGGCTTCTAAAGATATAGTTATTAGATAAGTGTATGAACCCATAATAAGGACAGAGAAGGTTTGTGTATTTTTTAATCTCTTCTATATTTTTGGGGCTACAGGGGAAGAAGCTTCTTAGATTGTAGAGAAGTTGTTGTGGGGTTGAGAAAGTGTGAGTTTGGTTACAGGTAGGTTGAAGTATGCAGGTAGTATTTTCTTTTCTAGCTTGTATAGGTTTGTGAGTTTATAGTGGTATTTCATGAGGTGAGGAAGTGCTACTCGATCAGTAATTGGGAATAGGTCCTTAACTAGAAAGTGTAGTTCTGAGGGGTCCTCTGGGAGTTGCATAAGCTGTTCTTTGAAGAAGAACTCTGGCAGGGTTTTGAACTTGTATATTTTCCAAAGTGCTACAACTATAGCTTTGGTATGATTGCAATTTTGTATTGGTAGTTTGAATAGTAGTTTTTGGTAAAGTTAGCATGTATCTCCTTAATTGAAAGTAGGAGAGGTTGAAGTATTTTAGTCAGAATGTCTCAGATGATACATCTAGTATCTTCAAAGCTAGTAAAGAGGTCAATACGAGCAAAGTTTGCACAATAAAAAACTTTCTGTATAATATTATAGTATTTGTTTTAATAAAATCTATATTTGTAATATAATCAATGCTGATTTTCTCTTTAAGCATTTGCATAATCTAATTTCTGTTGTTTTTATTTATAAAGCAGGTTTTATAGTATCTCTTGTATATTTCCAGGGCCATATTGAATAGTGCTTCAAACTCTCTTTGGTATTGTAGTATTGTTTGCTTATCTCTGGTAAAGGATTTGAAAAAGGTAGTGTTTTAGTAATTAAAATTTGAGTTAATAGTAGAAGGTAAGTTGTGAGAGGTAGATTATAAATTGGCCTTTTGTTAGAAGAATTCTTTTATCTTTTCTTAATCTTAGATAGCTTTTAAGATTTTATTATTATTTCACTTGGCTAAATCAAAAAGCTGATTTCTCTGTGCTAGCGCATATAGTAAATACTAGTTCTATAATAGAGATAGCTCTGTTTGCAAGTTTGAAGTATGAGATAAGGCTTTGCTTGCTACTTGTCTATATGTCTGGGATGGTCTGGAGGCTCTGGGGCCTTTGATTTGGTTTTCAGTATCAATTGGCAATGTTGTGTTTTGTTGTTGTAGATCAATATCTATTTGTTAAGATACCAGTTCTGTTTGGTAGCCTAGGTCAGTTAATTTGGGTTTGTTTTGTTTTGGTTGTGGGAAAATTTCCATTTGGTCAGGGTTCTGGGGATCAAAAACAGCTTGTTTTGATTCTGTTGTGTTGATCTCCTGTAGTGATAATATTATTTGTGTATTATGTAATTCCATGTAATCAGCAAACTAGGGTAAGCCAAAATGCACACTTTTTGGTTTAACGTATGAGGTGTGATAAGAGTACAATTGGTGACTTTTGTCATTGATATTTCATTTTGTAGTAGGTGGTGTAGTTTGAGGTAGTTGGGTTGCAAGTTCAGGAGGGTTTTTGAAATCAGTTGAGTTTTCATTAAGTGTAGTTGTTCCAAAGATCTTTTTAGAAAATGATTGTAAATATGACTTTTGTTGTGATATTTTTGAAGCTGGCTTCAAAGGAGTGCTGGTTGGTGTACCAAAGATTTTTTTGTTTCTGAGTTTCCTCTGCACTTAGTTTACTGTGCCACAAAGCATTCTTGATCTAATATAACTAGCTTGTCTTAGAAGACTCTATACTTGTAGTTGTATTACTTATTATCTTAATAAATTTGCTTGTTTATTTGTTTACTTTCTTATTTTACTAGTGATTTACAGATATATGAAAAAGAGTTTTATTTGAGGAACTAAAATTAAATATAAATTGATAAATTTAACTTAGAATTTGAAGTAAAAATTAGTTTTTTTGTAAAGTTTTTCTAAGTTGAAAATAGGGCATAAAAATAGAACAGGGGTTATATTGGAGTAGATTATTTAGAGATAAATAAAAATGGGGTTTTTATTTTGGGTTACACAAAAGGTCACGTAATCTAAAAGTTGGATTTTGAAGTTTTGTATTACACAAAGTCACATGATATCACGTATTATGCAAAACTAAAAGAGAATCTTATTGTATAAATAGAAATTACAAAAAAAACAAATATTAAAATTGTGCAATATTAGTTAAAATGAGGCAATTTTAGTGTAATTTAAAAAGCACTACTAGTTTTAAAGTATTGAAAAATGTAGGTGGCATGGCTGGTAGCATTGGTTATATGAAACATGTCTCTAGTTGTTTGAAAAAAGAAAAATTTCTAAAATAAAAGAGAAAAGAAAAAGTAGATAGAGTTAAGAATTAGTTTGATAATAACTCAGTTAATATCAAAGCTACAGAGATCCATTATAGCTTGTTTTAAAGAGAAAATTGTGTAGAATAATTTGTATTATGCTTTATTAGGAGTTTAGAATTTGAATTTTGTGTAAATGGCAAAAGAGTCTTATATAGCACAGAAAGCTATTATTTAAAAAGCTTTAGAGCTATTACTCTAAAATTTAAATATTATATGTAATTTTATATATAGAAAAAGTTTTGTTAGGACAAAAAATTAGGTTATTTTAATAAATTATTACAAAAATAAGATTTTGTTAAGTTAGGTTTTAGAAAAAATTTTTGTACAAGTGATTAATGAAAAGAGTTTTTTTTTCATTTAGCAAATTTGAACTAATTTGAATTAATTAAAATTTATGTAAATTAATTTAAAATATTATTTACCAACTATTGGCCTTCTATAAGTCTAAAACAATTTATTTAAATTTAATTAAATCAAATAAATAATAACAATAATTATACCTTTTTGGATTTGTTCAAATCTAATTTACATTTTCTAACTTAATTCTAATAAATTTAAATAATTATTTAATATAATTTGAATTATTTTAAATTATTTTAAAATAATTCAAATTAATTCGAATTATTTTAAAATACTTTGAACTTACCCAGAAGATTTAGATAATGATGGTTCACTAATACTTAACCTGAGGGCTTCTGAATCTTGCAGAGCTATGCAAACCAGGTATATGGTAACCACTATAGAAGATACTTTCTTTGTAGGTTCATTACCAATATTATTAACCTCCTATGAACTACATACAACACCACTTTTATTAAACCTAACTGACTAACCTTCTACAAACTTAAACTATGACAATGAACTACTTCTAGATTCTAATCTACAACTTGAAACTATAATACAACTAACCAAGTAACTAAGTCCTATAAACTCTTTTACTTGTTACAACAAGTTCCTCCTTTATCATAGACTACCACTACTTGAGTATCTACAAACTATTCTTACCTTTTTTCAATATATCAAACATGACTTTCTCTCTTACTACTTATCAGATCTTATTAAAATTTTAATTCTAAATAACAAAAATTACAATAATAACTATATTGAAACACATATCTATCTTCTACATAAGCCATTTCTAATCTTTAACCACTTTATACCACCCTTCTCCTTTCTACTTCACTGGTTTAGTTATATTGCTCTTAAATCAAACCAATTTTTCTCTTCAATACCACTATCTAACTCAACCTACTATTCTCCCAATTTTTCTTCTTCTTCTTAACCTCTTATATCAAACACACCAACTCCTTCTCTTTTTCTCCAACTCAAATATCTATCTATTCTTATCTAAATTGCTTCTTTAAATATTAATGGTCTTCACCAATTAAACAAAAAACTCTCACTTTTTGAAATACTTAATAATAACTCTTTTGATATTACATCTTTCTTCTAAAGAAGGAAATTTTTTAAAAACCAAATCTCAAACTTTAATAGTTTTTGAAGCTTTTTTATACAACCACACTAGGCTGGCATTGGTATTTTTATCCACTACCGAATTACCAAATATATAGCACATAATCATAACTATAAAGGCTATATCATTGGTCTGGATCTATATTTTAAAAACTAACCAATTTTCCTACTTCAAATCTGTCCCTACCTATAAGAAAAAATACTTTATAAAGAAATTCAAGAACAAATCATTCTGCTTATACAAAATTCAAATTATAAAATTATAATTATAGAAGATCTTAATGGCATTTCCAATCCAAGAATAGATCACTCTCCTTCTAAAAAAACTTCTATTTATAAACTTCAACTTATTAAATATCAACAAAGTCAACAATTTAAGGATATTTATCATTTTTTCTTCTCCAATATATCAAACTTTACCTTTCAATACTTTAATACCCAAAGTATAATTAACCAAATCTGAACATATCTCTCAATTACCAATATTGAATATACAGATATAATTCTAAAAAACCAAATTGAATCAGATCATTATACTATCACTCTTGAATTATTAATTATCCTAAACAAACCCAAGCCTCAAAAACAGAAATATATAAACTTTTCTTATAGAAAAACTGCTTTAAACAAGTCCTTGAAGATTATGCAACACAAACAACTCAAAACTTACAATATATTTCCTTAAAAATCAATCTAATATCTAATTAAAACCAACTTAACTTATACTGAAACAAACTTTATAAAAGCCTAATTAAAGCAGCTATAAAACATATTCCTTTTAAGAAAATTAATACAATTAAAGAAATTCAGGACAAACCTGCTACAAAAAATCTCTACATTTTTATAGATATCTTAAAAACCACTTCTTCTCACTTAATTTCAATTCCCTTCCTCACAATTATCAATCTCAATACCCTAAAAACTCACTTTTATCCAATAACCTCACAATTTTACAAAACAAAAATGAATTCCTACTTATTAAATTAGTACTTAATCATGAATATCAACAAGATCTCTATAATAAAATCAAATAAAAAATAGAAAACTGCAATAAAACCTTTCTTGAAACTCCAAAAATCTTTTACAAAAAAGTATAAAAAAATATAACAATATTAATAGTGACTAACTCCTTATAGATAACTTTTTTTTAACTAATTATAATGAAATTCTTAATGCAATTCACAATCACTTCTTTAACTACTTTGACAATAAACCTCTAAGCACTATCTCACCCTCTTCAGAATACTATTATTTATACCAACCTCACCCTGAATTAAAACCTTTTTACTAAAATCTACTTAATAATATCTCAACCCAGGAATGGTCTAAAATTATTTCAAATTTACCCAACCAAAAAGCAGCAGGTCCTTCTAAGACCTGCTAAACATATTAAATATGCTAGCCCAAAAATACAAAAAATCTCTCAATCCTTTTTAAACAAATACTTTCAACTTCAAAAAGTTCTTACTAATTAGAAATTCTCTAATATATTTCTTATTTCTAAAAAGTCCAACTGGGACTCTACTTTTCCCAAGTCTATCTTATCTCTATTATTGAACCCTTAAAAAAGATCTTTACAAAAATTTTTACTAAATGTTTAGATAAAATTATTTCATCAAATAACCTTCTCTCTAATCTTAATTATGCAGTTTCCAAAAACTCCTCAACACATACTCATATTCAAATCCTATATAATACAATAGAATATTATATTTTTTACAATAAAGAAGCTTGGATATTGTTTCAAGATATGTCTAAAGCTTTTAACAAAATTAATATTGGATGTCTACAAGAGGCTTGCTAAAGAATTAGTATTTCTGTTGCCAGTATAAATCTAATAATAGAACTTTATACCTTTTGTTTTGCAGGAGTAATTATAGCCTAAAATTACCAGTTTAAATAAAATTAGTTATTGAACAAGAAGAGATCTACTTTTCTCTTCTTTGAAAAATTTATTATGACCCAATTCTTATCTTCATCTCACAAAAATTTATAGATCACTTTCTCAAAATCTCCTCTATCTCACTACTTGACTTGATTTCTAACTCAAATCCTACTACTACAACTATCCTAATATTAGCCTATATGGATGATACAATTTGGCACTCAGATCATTCTTAAACTCTGCAAAAAATTATTAATGAAGCTTCTTTTTTGTACAAAATCAACAATATTGAAGTCAATCTATCCAAATTTGACCTACTTTATAGCTTTCACTAAAACTCCAAAATACCAAGCTATTCACTCTACTTTGATAATCAAATAATCAATCCCAGAAAATCTACTAATATAATTAAATATCTTGGTATCTACTATGATGGTAGAGGCTTTGCTAAACTGATACTAGATATGATTTACAATAAAATAAAAAACTTCTTATTACTTATTAAATTTAAAAAACTTCCCCTATTCCAAATTTTATCTTTATTTAATCTTATACACCAACCCTCACTAGAATATTTACTACAAATTATACCTATCCAAAAAAATATACAAACTAAACATTTCTGCTTATTCTCTATACAAGCAAAAAAAATGCTCTCACTTGCTAAAAACACCAATAACACCTCACTACTAAACCTTCTTATCTTTAATTTACTTACATTTAACAAAATAATTTAAAAAGTTAGTATTTCTAATATTGAATATACCTTTAATTCTTCTCCACTCCTTAATGAAATTGGTACTTCTCAAATTAATCCTGGCTTTTAAAAGTTTGGTACTCTAGCCTTACCAAGGAAACACTTCTTCTATATTATAGAAAAACTCACAACTTTACTCTTCTCTTCCATATTATACAACTAGCCAAAAATAATATAACAATCTCCTTGCTCCCTCGAACTGCAATCTATCTTAGAATATACACATCTAATATATGATATACTTCCTAAAACTCCTAACAACCTTACAGTTAATAGTCTTAAAAACAACA
>CAJVPU010000344.1:0-18673 GCA_910591775.1 Dentiscutata heterogama | reverse complement strand
AAAATATATAGCTAAAATTAATATATAAGTTTTTATTAAAAAAATTAAACTTTTTAATAAAAACACAGGCAAATTTGACTGTGTTACAATTTAAGAGATATCTCACAATCTACTAGGCTGATTTAACATTTTAACTGCTATTCTGATCACAAGATATTCTTCTACAACTTTTTTTAGAAGTTGAAAATAGGTTTATTTAGAAAAGAAAAAAATTTTTTTAAAAAACTTCAAATTTAAAAATTCTAAAGATAATAAAAAAAATTTATTATATTTTATTACTAAACTACTACTGAATCTAAACATGTTTATGAACTTTGAACATGTTCATGAACTTTGAACTAAATCTGAACTAAACATGAATCTGATTTAAAAGCTCAATACTAAATTTGAACTAAACATAAACTTGATTTAAAAGTTCAACATTGAATATAATTGAACTAAATCTAAATCTGAACTTGATTAAAGTTCAGTTTAGTTCAGATTCATAGAAATACTAGATTATATATTACTAGATAATATTAGTTTTTTATATTTTTTATATTATTTAATTTGTTGAAAATCTGGCAACTTATTTGTTTTAAAAAATATTGTATATTATGACTAAGGCTTTTAGAAAAAATTTTAATTTGGTTTTTTTTTTTTTTTAATATTAAAGGTAAAACTATGCTCTTATCTTTATTAGATTTAACAAAAACTTTTTATATAATCTAAAAAGGTTTTATTTTTTAAATCTAAAACTAAAAAAAAGAACTCAGACATACTATTAAACCTTTCTAAATCAATCCTCTTAAAACTGATAACCTGTCAAATCTGATAAAAAATCAGTTTACAATATCCATTTCTGTTATATAAATCTAATAGTTTATAATGTTTTTCAAATCTGATAACCTCTCAAGACTGATACAAAATTGGTCCACTATGCATATCAGTTTGGGGAAGTTCAACAGTATATTTAAGTAAATCTAAATACTTATTTGTGGCCTAAACCTACTAGAGTGGCCAAGGCTTATCTAGATTGAGAATAGATAAGAATAAAGAAAGAGTGTGAAGAGAATTTGATCTAGTTAGAATACCAGGTTTCTATTTTATGAAGTAGATTAGATATAGGCAAGTTTAGAGGATTTACAGATAAGGGAATTATGTTTGAAGAGAATACAATAGAATTAGCAGAAGTTGTATTGCTGTTATTGCTAGAAGCAAGATTAGATTGTGATCTGGAGGAGCAATAAGGAATCTAGATATTTGTATAAATTTGTTGATTAAAATGAAAAAGAAATTGAATGGTAAGAAAGCAGGCAAGGTTGTTAAAAGAAGTGTAATCTTGTAAAGTGTTTATAATATTTGCTAGAACAAGGCTAGTGATAGTAGAGAGTAGTAATAGTTTAAAGATAAAAAAATAAATTTGTAAGCTATCAAGGTTTTTAATTTGATTAAAGAAATATTGTATTTGGGTTTGTAAGATTTGAAGTTTACTAGAGATTAGAATATGTTGTAGATATATATAGTCAGCCTTCGCTATAGTCACACCTTTGGACCCCCAAAAAAATATGATTATAATGAGGGTGTAACTATAAAAAAAAATTTTTAAATTTGTAAATTTTATATTAAAAATTAATTTTATATAGTTTAATATTGCCAAAAAATATATTTATTAATATAAAACTATAGCTTTAAAAAAAAATTTCTATAGTTTTTTGTTTCATATTTTCTGAATATTTTTTTCTAACAATATTATTATATTTTTTTAAAGTATGCAAATTTTCAACTTTAAATTCTGCATCTGCTTGTTGTTTAAAATAATCAATAAAAGTAGTTAAAGTATTTAATCCCTCTTTATGACTTATTAAAACTAGTTCTTCATCACCTGAACTACTATCAAATTCTGCAGATTGAGTTGCAAGATCAATAATTTGTTTATCATCTAAAAACTCTTCTGTTGGAACAATTTCATTATCATTAATATAAGTAGCAAGCCCACTTATATTTATAGCAGTTTCTAAACTTAAAACCTGTTATAAATTCTCTATATCATTTTCTTCTAAATTCTATTGTTCTTCTATTGCCGTTTCAATAATTGATAGTTCAGAATCAGGCAAAATACCTGTTTTTTTCCAACAATTTTGAATTGTTTGTTGTGTAATACTATTCCATACACCTCTGATAAAATTAATTGCTTCTAAAACATTTTTCTAATAATTAAAATTAATAAGTAAAATTTCAATTTAATTTAATTTATTAATTTAACTTACTTATCTTCTTTATTACATTTGAATTTTCTAATTAATTCTTGGGCATATAATTTTTTATATTTCAGCTATAAAATAATCATTGTTAAAAATAGTTTATAAAAAAAAAACTCAGATAAAAATATAAATCCTGCATACTTTAAAATTATTAATGATTCCAGCATCCATAGGTTGTAGATGTGCCGTCGTATAAGGTGGCAAAAAATGAAGAGTAATATTGCTCAGTTTTAAAGTATTTTTCTTTTTGTGTTTGCTTTTATAAAAAAATATACAGTATACAATTTAATAAAATGTTCTTATAAATAATAAATTATAATACAATTTACTATACAATGCTAACTAGAGTACTCCACTTGTATAATACCTGAAGTATTATACTTGATAATTTTTCATGTAATAAGTTTTATATAGAATATATCCCCAATATTCTAGAAATACTTTGTATGAGGTATTGTGATCAGCACTGTATAGCAATTCATAGAACTTTTTAGTCTATTAAATTCTTTTTACTATTCTTATGGCCCAATTTAATACACTTTAAAACATGAATATAATGTTACTTTTTGATGAAATAGTAAAGTTGAAATAATAGACATTTTCATGGCTAAATAATTTGCTAACATTATAATCTTAATATTTAATTTTGATTACAAAACCTGCTATTATTATTACTATCTAAGAAACCATATTTATAACCATGACTAAATAAAATAAAACATAAATTAGCTTAGTAATTTTTTTTTATACCATTATTATAAACTAAATTAATCTAAAAAAGTATTAATCACCTAGTACTATTATCAGGGAATTCACAACCAGGACTAGAAAATAAAAAAAAGAGTTAGTAAATGCCTTTATATTTTCTCTTGGAATAGGCTTAAATGATTTAGAAATTATTAATTACCTATTACTATTATTATTTTCAAGAAAAATATCATGGCTATAACCAGGGCTAAAAAAAAAAAGAAATAAGATTAGTAAATTAAATTTAAGTAAAATAATTAGATATTAATTTATCTATTGCTGTGGTTACTCTTGGGAGATATATCATGACTGTGACCATGATTACAACTAGGGCTATAAAGTAGAAAACAAAATAATATTAGTGAATCTTTTATAATTTCTTTTAAACTAAATTTAATTGAAAGAATTGGGTATCAATTTACCTATTGCTACTGTTACTCTTAAGGAATATACCATGACTGTGACTACGATTACGACCAGGGCTAGAAGTAGAAAACAGAATAATATTAGTAAATTCTTTTATAATTTCTTTTAGACTAAATTAAGTAAAAGAATTGTGTATTAATTGTTACAGCTGAAGCTTGAAATGGCTGAAGCTTGAAATTTTAATTATTTTAATATAAAATTTTCAAAAATTTTTGGGATGCATTTTTTTAGCTTTTTTTTAATAATAAAAGATAAGTGATTTTTGGTAAGGTTTATATTTCTAAATCAAGATCCCTGATTTAAAGCTTCAACTGTTTCAAGCTTCAGCCATGACATTAATTTACCTATTGCTGCTATTACTATCAGGGGACCTACTACGGCTATAATTATGATTACGACTAGGGCTAGAAAATAAAAAAAAAACAGAATAATGTAGTGAATCCTTTTATAATTTCTTTTAGACTAAATTTAAGTGTATTAATTTACCTATTGCTACTATTACTCTCAAGAGACATACCATGGCTGTGGTCACGGTTACAACCAGGGCTAGAAAATAAAAAACTGAATAATGTTAGTAAATTCTATTATAATTTCTTTTAGAGTAAATTAAGTGAAAGAATTGTATATTAATTTACCTATTGCTACTGTTATTCTCAAGGGACCTACTATGGCTATGATCACGGTTATGACCAGAGCTAAAAAATAAAAAACAGAATAATGTTAGTGAATCCTTTCATAATTTCTTTTAAACTAAATTTAAGTGAAAAAATTGAGTATTAATTTACCTATTGCTACTGTTACTCTCAAGAGACATACCATAGCTGTGACCACGGTTACGACCAGAGCTAGAAAATATAAAACCAAATAATGTTAGTAAATCCTATTATAATTTCTTTTAGAGTAAATTAAGTGAAAGAATTGTGTATCAATTTACCTATTGCTACTATTATTCTCAAGGGACCTACTATGGCTATGATCACCAAAGCTAAAAAATAAAAAACAAAATAATGTTAATGAATCCTTTCATAATCTCTTTTAAACTAAATTTAAGTGAAAAAATTATGTATTAATTTACTTATTGCTACTGTTACTTTCAAGGAACATACCACGGCTGTGACTATGGCTACAACCAGAGCTAGAAAATATAAAACAGAATAATGTTAGTAAATTCTTTTATAATTTCTTTTAAATTACATTTAAGCAAAATAATTAGGCATTAATTTATCTATTGCTACTGTTGCTCTCAAGGGACCTACCACAGTTATGACAAGGGCTAGAAAGCAGAAAAAAAATAATGCTAATGAATCCTTTTTCTATATCATATTTAAATAAAAAAAATTATGATTAATTAGATATTACTTTACCTATTGCTAACAGAAGACATACCATGGCTAAAAAATAAGAACCAATAAATATCTTCAATTCTCTTTTTTATTTTAATTTTTATTTTTTTTTTTTTGACTAAATTTGATGAAATAGACTAGAAAAATAAAAAATAAATTACCTATTACTATTATCATTTTCGGAAGATAAACCATGACCATGGCCATGGTCACGGCTATGACCATGGCCATGACCACAACCACAACTATAACTAGTAAAAAATAAATGAAGTCAGATTAATAAATACTTTTACACTTTTCTCTTAGGCTAAATTTAGATAGTTGAAAAGTATTAAATTACCTATTGCTATCCTTATTCTTGGGAGACATGTCATGGCTATGACCAAAGCTAGAAAATAAAAAATGAGTTAGGTTAGTACAGTAAATACTTTTTATAATTTTTTTTTCGTCAGATTTAAATGTAGTCTAGAAAGATTAATTACCCATTACTACTATTATTTTCAGGAGACATACTATGGATATGACCATAGTTATAACCAGGACTAGTAAATAAGAAACAAGTCAGGTTAGTAAGTGTCTTTTATAATCTACCTTTTTTTTAGATCAAATTTGATTAAAAAAAAGCATTAATTACTTATTGCTGTTATCAGGAGAAATATTTCAATCATGATCACAGCTGGGACCAGAGCTAGAAATAAGAAAATAAAGTTAGACTAATACTATAAATATTTTTATAATTCATTCAATTAGTTTAAAATAGATAAATAGTTTGGAAAGTCAATTACCTATCGTCATCATCAGAAGACATACCATGGTTTAGAAAATAAAGATCAGTAAGTGCCTTTAGCATTTTCCCCTTAGAACGAAAATCTAGATTACCTGTTATCAAGAGAAATGAAATTATCACGACCACGGCTAGAAAATAAGAGATAAAGTAAGGTTAATAATTTTTATTTTAATTATTGAATAATTAGAGAAATTTGAAAAGTACTAATTACCTATTGCAATTGTCATTACTAGGAGAAATACTACAATTACGACTAAAAGAAATACCATAACTATAGGAACTAAGGAGATAAGATTGGATTAGCCCCTTTTATGTTGTTCTTAGGATAACACAAATAGAAAGATCTGAAAAGTATAAATAACAATAAAGATATGCCATCGATTATTATAACATCATAAGAAATACTATACTTATAACTACTATCGCCAATGTTCATGTTATCTGTTTCACTATAACTAATATCCGTATCATCAGTTTTACTATTGCTAGAGCTATATTCATTAGGTTCATGACTACAACCACGTCCACGTCCACGACTATATCCATGACCACAACTATACTTAAAATTCTTATTGTCAGTTGCACCACTCTTTTTGTTGGTCATAAAAGATCTTATTTAATAAAGTTTTTTTTTTTAAAAAAAAAAAATATAAAGATAAAAAAATAAATAATCTAAGATAACTTACATGGCTATCAGTTTTGTTCTTTTTCTTTTTTTCACGTCGCTTAAAATGGGATGCCGCATTATCAACTAGTAATAAGACTTTCCTATCTTCGACTCGAAATTTATAGTTTAAATCTTTTACCCATTTTTCAAAAATATCATACTTCATCTATGCCTTTTCGTTATCTTTATATGTTACAGGTAATGCGGCATGATTCTTAACCTTTTTAAAGCAACGTGGGTTACTAGATTTACCAATGACAAGAGGCTTGAGTTTTTTTGTACCTATAGAATTTACTGTTAATATTACTGTTAGCCGATTTTTATCCTAAAAAAATTAATGTTAAATATAAACTTGGCAAATTTATTTAGAAATCATCAAAATGAAATTCACTAGTGTTATTATTATTTTTAGCTTCAAGATTAGAATTAGGAATTAGGTTAAAAGTTTTTAGAATACTAACCTAATTCCAAATACTAATTGATAAAGCTATTTTTAAAAAATGGCATGCCTGGTGAATTTTATCTCTTTATAAGTGTTAAAATCATCCTATTATAAAATTATTAGCAAAACTTTTATCACCTTTTTTTTTTCAGTAATGGGGCCAGATGATAAGGTTTGATTGGGTTCCATCCTAAAAAATAACCCTGTCTCATCAGCATTAAATACATCTTTAGGTCGATACTTTGCAATTAAAGTTCTTAATTCGGCTCGCATATTTGGTAATAATTCAAGTAGCGCATTATAGGCCTCTCCATATATTTTATGCATTTTTAAATTATTTCTTTGTTTGAATCTATTTAACCAACTGTTAGAAAATTTCATATCTTCTTCGGATATACCCATAATCGTCACAAAATAACGAGCCTTTTCAGAAATTAAAGCTTCTAAAACTAATAACCCCAATACTATTACTTGGTTAACCCAAATACTAAGAGCCTTTTCTAAACTTGGATACTTAACTCTACTCTTACGAAAAATAATGTTGTCGGTTTCATTAGGCGTAAAATTTATCTATTTTTCCTTATTAGATAAAATCTTAGATATCATAGATCTATCCAAATTTAATTGATACTTTGAATTAAACTTATCTTTAATATCACTTTGGGTTTTATTAAGATTTTTTGATGAAACAAACAGATTTCTTTTTTTAAACTATAAGAAATAGCAGTTCTTTTTTGCTTTTCTTTAGTTTCCATGATCTAAATATTAAAATTGTTAAATTTTTTAAAATTAGATGTTCTATTATTTTTATATAAACATTACATCATTTTTTAACCTCTTTAGCAAGATCATCACAAGATGTCAAATGTTTGACAGTATTTAAACTTTCTTTTTTAGAAACCCGATATTAAGGACCTTCTATATTTGTGTATCTAATTTTAGAGTGCAATTCTATATATAATTATTAAATTGTTTTTTATTTGTGATTATAATCAGGGAAATTTATATATAATTATTAAAATGGTTTTTAAAAAAATATATAATAGTGATTGCTATATTAACATGATTATAAATAGGGAAATTAATAATAAAAAAAATGGGTCTAAAAAATTGTGTGACTTTATTGAGGTTGTGATTATAGCAGGTGTGACTATAGCGAGGGCTGACTGTATCTCTTATCAAAAATCCAATTAATTATAAATCAAAACCAACTTAATCTTATATAGAATTAAATATACAAAACTCTGCTCAAAGCAGCCAACATGCATATTTCCTTCAAAAAAATCAAATCAATTAAAAAAATCTAAAACTTTCCTTTCTCTAAACAATCACTATTATTCTACTAATATAAACAAATTTAATTCTTTAAAAACCACTTTTATTCATTTAATTTTTCTAACTTACTTGTCTAATATCTTGCTTAATACTCCAAAAACTTACTTCAAACCTAATACCCAACTTATATCCAAATTAAAAATAAGTTTTAATTTGTTAAATCCTCTCTATATTATCAATATCAACAAAATCTATATAATAAAAATTAAACAAAAAATAGAAAACTGTAACAAAGCATTTATAAAAATACCCAAACTTTTTACAGAAAAATACAACAATATTAATATTGATCATTTTTTACTTAACAATACACTTTTTACAGAATACAATAAAATTCTCAAACAAATACATAATCATTTCTTAGAATACTTTTCAAAAAAATCTTTATATCCAATTCTTTTAGGTTTTATTAGCCACATATAAAACTCGAATCCTACTACAAAAACTTATTTCAAACAATTACAAACCAGAAATGGTCTGAAATAATCTTTAACCTTCTTAATCAAAAAGCAGCAAGGCTCTTTAAAATATACTATAAATATATTAAATATACTAGTTTTCTAGTACAAAATATTTTCAAATTTTTTATTAACATATACCTGCAATTACAAAAAATTCTAACATTATAGAAATTTTTCAACATCTTCTTTATCTCAAAAAAGTCTAATTGGAACTTTACACTTAATTAAGTTTGATCTATTTCCATCTGTCCTATACAAACTCAACAATATCGAAGTCAACCCAACCAAATCTGATTTACTTCACATTTCTTTTAAAAACTCCAAAACATCAAACTATACATTCTTTTACAACAATCAAACAATTATCTCTAGAAAACCTAAAAATATAATTAGATATCTAGATATCTTTTATAATAGTAAAGAGTCAACTAAACCAACTCTAAATACATTATACAACAAAATAAAAAACTTTCTACTCTTAATTAGATATAAAAAATTACTATCTTCTCAAATATCTTTACTATTTAATCTTATATTTTAACCATTTTTAGAATATCTTCTACAAATAATATCTATTTAAAAAAATATATAAACCAAACTCTTAACTTTTATTTATACAAACAAAAAAGATACTTTTCTTAACTAAAAACACTAACAATATCTTACTCACTAATCCACTTATTTTTAACTTGCCTACTTTTACTAATATAATTTAAAAAGTTAGTATTTTCAATGCTAAATACATCTTTAATACCTTTTTACTACTTAATCATATTAGTATATCTTGGTTATCTAAAATTTGTTTTCCAAAACTTACCAAAGAAATACTTTTTACACACTATTAAAAAACTCAAAATTACTTTCTTTCATCTTATACAATTAGCAAAAAACAATATAACAATTTTTTATTTACTGAAATTACAAATTATTCTACTTCTATTTTTGAACAATCCTATTTAATCTATAATTTACTTCCTCCAACTTTTAATAATCTTAAACTTAATAGTCTTAAAAATAACAAAATCTTATTTATAAAACAAATTACAATAGCAAATAACAAATTTTTTTTCTTCTGAAACAATATTTATCTCTATATAAACAAAACAACTAGAGGTTAATAACTTTCTTGGTTTACTCAACTTTAACAAATGATACAAACAAATATCTTTCAAATTATATAGCCACATATTTAACTATCTTTTATAAATAGTTTTATCAATATAACTGATTTAATAACTTTATCAATTAATAATCTTCTTTTTTAACTACTACCTAATAAACACGATATATTCTTTTTATATCATAACAAATACTAACAAACTCTTATCTATGAAACTGACAACTAACAAAACCACTTAAAGATCAAATAAGCTTAATAAAATCTGTTAACCTGCTACCGAACTCCAAACTAATAAACCTTCTATACAAGCAAATTAAATTTAATAGATCTCTACTATAAATTGATTACAAAGAAACTTCTACTATTATTAATATTTTTAATAACCTTAGACTACTTCCAACTTCTTCTTACAAATTAACATTCTCTCTCAAAAAATACATTTAATATATTATATCATTAAATTTTTCTTCTATTAACAACAACTTATCCAAATATATAATAATATACTAAATTTAAGCCTAACTAATTTTCAATTTGCTACAAATACTTTTATTTAAAATCTTTAATTCTCGAATATACAATCTGATATTAATTGAATTTACAAAAATAACCTATCTATTAAATTTAATACTACAATTAGCCCTTCACTTGACTCTTCTTGTTTTGAGATAACAGCAATTATTTCTCTTTTATTTGTTATCCCAATTAATTCTACTATTACTATATATACTAATAGCTTAATAGCAATCAAAAACCTACTTAATCCTCTTTCTTTCAAACTTATTCAACTCAAAAACTAGAATATAATTCATATTATTAACTCTATTAAATCTATTAAAAATATTTCTATTAATTTCATTAAAGTTGAATTATATTTAACTAATTCTCTTTATAAACAAGCTGATTTGCTAACCAAACAAGGCTCTATCAAACCTCTTCTAACAATCTCTTATTTATACTTTAATCTTTTTATTTACTTTTCTTAAAACAATTATAATATTACACTTAAAGCACGCTTTTTTGTCAAAAACATTATTACAATACAGGAACTTATATTCTAGTTATCTTTCAAACTCTTTGACAATTATACATTAGATATAAACTAAAATCTAATATTCAAAATACTAAAATCCTTAAAAAACAATTTTCATAAATATATACTCTTCTATATAAAAATTCTAACAAACACTCTTCTAACTATACAAAACCTTAATATTCACTATCCAAATCTATATATAACAAATAAATATTGTAAGTATCTCTCCATCAAAGATCTTCTTTACATATTTCTATATCTCAAAAATACTAAAAATATCTAACAATCACTCATTAATATAATTACTAACACACTTCAACAACTCTAACTTATATCTATTTAATCTACCTTAATTCTTAACAATCTATTATTACCAACAACTAACCTATCTAATACACAATATAATTTACTTATTTCTACTATTCTTGAAATATACTCCAGAACAATATATCAAAATATCAAAATCTTATTTAAAAAACAAACAGAACTTACACTTATTACTCTTTCTAATAATTTTTTATACTAGTTTTATTATGAACTATGGTTCAAACACAACTCCTTCCAATATCAATAAAAAACAGCTTGAAATATTATATCTAAAACTAAGTATAACAAATTCTTTACTCTATTACTTACTAATTAAACAAATATATACAGATCTTATCTACAATTAGTAGATCTACATAATGCTATTGAAAAATAGTATTTACAAAGTTTTTTACTAACAACATGCTTTTTATAATATCATAATTAATATTTTAAGGTTTTTTTAACCTTTTCTAACTAGAATTAGTTTATTCATTTAAATTAATAATAGTAGTAAATAGGAAATAGAAAATATAATGTCATATTAGATACTTTGTAACACAAATATAGTTAGAAATCTTTATATAAAAATTATTTCTAAAACTATACCTTATTATCATTAGCTAGTTCTAAGTTAAAGAAATTTAGCAGCCTAGTCAAATGACTTATTTGTCTCTTTATCCAAGCCTTTTTGATAACAAAAAGACTATTAATCTTTAGATTAATTTAGGTTTATTGTAACAAAGTTTCTACTATGATATTATATTTAACAAAAAAAAAAAAAAAAAAAATAGTAAATAAGAAGTTTAAGTAAATAATTATTAAAGATAAAAATGAATAAAGAATTATATACATTGACTTTGTATATAATAAACTCTAAGAATCTATATATAAAAATTTTTAAAAAGTTTTTTATAAAGAATTTACTATAGGGTTTGGGCTCTATAGCTTACTTGTTAAGTTGCCAAACCCTCACAATAATTAAGTTAAGGTCCACGGTTCGAGTCGGGCTGGAGGTGAAAAATACTCTGTAACCTAAAGGAGCCAAAATCGAACACAGAGCCCCGTGGAAGTCCAAGTGAAGTACAAATCTAGAATAGGAATTTCCAGAAGAAGATCTAACCATAGAGAGTTGGCATTATGTGTGATGGGTGACATTGCAGAAGGTTTTGGGGCAAATAGATTGCGCATATAAATCCACGTTTGGCAAGGTAGCATCAACAACCCCAGATAGCACTGGAGATCTTGATTGGGAGGGTAATACTAGTGTAACAAAACTGGAGTAATGGGTAATGTGGTGAATATGGTAAAGACCTGTGATAAAGGATTGGCCTAACTAGGTTTGGAACACCTCTGGTGCTATACAAGACTAGAAGTTGCGTTAGGTATTACGTCATACATTACTAACTTCAGTAATGGGTGCTATGCTGGTATGTTATAAGTCAAGGTTCCAGGCCTCCTTGCAGTACCAAGCTAGAAGTAAAAACGATTGTTAGTAGTACACCCACACTGTAGTGTTGGGAAGCCTTGGGCGATCATGCTACAGACAATACCAACTATAGTAGCACTATAAAAAGCAAGTGGTCCACTATAGAGTAACAACCAGAATTTCGATAAATCTGGCTATGTCTGTTTGGAAAAGGTTGTGGCTTGAGATACGGATCGTGTTATGGCAGCACCCCAAAAGTTGGCTTGAGATATAAACACGATAGCGGCAGCACAATATGTATCCAAATCAGAGTGATACTAAATTGAATATAAGGCTATGTATATCAATTTGGGAGCAATAAGAGTGAAAAATCGCCAGAATAAACCAAACGGGAGAAAAAGAAGGTTGCTACAGGAAGTGGATAGAGGGACAAGATACCAATAACAATATAGAAAATCTTGTATAGAAATAGGTAGGTTGTATACCAGCTAGGAAGGTAGTTTATGGGTTAATAGCCATTAATTAGATTCTAAAAATAGCAAAAATATGACTAAATTGCTAGGGTGGGTGTCATTAAGTAATTAGTGTAGCACAACTCAATCCTTGTAATATCTAATTGTAATAAGTTCTAAAAATCTTAATTAATAAAATTTACAAGTATATAAGCAATTTAAAAAAAAAAAAAAAAAAAAAAGATGACCATTCACTTACCTAGTATAATTTAGTCACTATTGCACTAGCAAAAGCCCGTATACAGGAATTCGACATGGCAATCTGGAATAACGATACTATCATCAATACTTTTTCATCATTAGAGCTTCTTCTAAAATTTTTTCAACACAAAATCTAAACCAATCCAACTTAACACAACCTACCAAATGCAATTAAACAAAATTTGAGTACCTTAACTCGGCCTTTTTCTGATCCTTCACAAAAAATAAAGAAACACAACCACCACATCAGAAAGAATTCAACTCACTTCTACAAATAGTGATAGAGAAATATAAAAGACTGCATAATGTCAGCTTTATAAACAAATTTAATAGGGATCAAATTTTTGCTAAACTCAAAGCCAAACTAGCTATCAATTTTATATGAAGCACAGACTTTCTTACCAACAGTTTACACAACTGTACTCGAATTATTATATATTGTCTTAACTTTGTATAGATAAACTGCCAACTTAGCTTTGAAGAACTTCGTAGCTTGATCAATGGAGCACACTCGACCTTACTTATTCCTTCACCACCAGACCCACTGAAATAGAACTGTCAATCCAACAAATTCTCCTCTTTTTATTACCAATCAAAGACTATAAACTTACCTGAGCTACAGTATTAGCTTTATAAAAAATTTTTATCTTTGACAAACTTCCTGACAGCTATTTCTTCACGGTTCTTGAACCACTCCCAGATGATCTGGCTAACCTTCATATCGAAATTAGAGACCTCTTTCCAATTACAGAGAGGGCCAAATTACTATTTCTCTCCAAATACTATTCAAAACTAATAAAATACTATATTGTAGAAAGAATACCCTCAAACTACTTTAACCTACCTGAAGCAAAACCATGGCTCCCATTAACACCCCAAAACCTTACCTCAGCAATTTGCTACCTATTTCTCTGTAATTCTATTGATGTATCAGAATTTTGTAGATATGTCGACATTCTTAGAGAATACTACAGCTTTCAACACATCTCTAATGATTTCTTTATACAAAAGAAATTACTTCCAAAGGATCCGCACTCTATCAAAACAACTAAAATCTATAATTTCTCTATCTCTAATACATGCCAAGCAAAAGAATTTGTAGCAAAAATCCAAGACAAATACAAATTTAATATTTCTCTTCTACTCTCTTATATAATAGTCAATCCTACAAACAAACCTCCACTTTCTAGTAAAGCTAACCTAATCACTGAAGTTAACTTAACTATATCTATCACAAGCCCCAAGGCACTAGTTGACACTGCTTGACTTCTGAGAGAACACTACTTCTTCTATCAAATCCCAAGTAAATAGATCAAGATCCACATAATCTCAAATACCTCAGCCAAACCACTACTTCTATCTCAACTCTCTAAAATCACCTCTTACTTAGAGCAAACTAATCTTCATCACAAAATTCACATTCCTATTACTAATTATGAAAAAATCGAAAGCACTATCACAGAATTATGAAACCACTTTAATTTCCAAGGCACACCTTTCTATCTTCTCAACCTTCCTAACTTACCGGACCCCTATTAGGACATCCTAGATAATTATTCCCTACTTCAATGAATGAAATCTATCAAACTGGCTCACTATCTACCAACCTGAACCATTCTAATTTATCCACATCACAGACAACACCTGCAAGCCCGCATAACTCCTTCTTCTCACAATATTCTAACCAACCTTCACCTTCCTCTGATTTTAATAATAATACACCCTTAATCACTGAACTTGACATTCACAAATACTTAAACATAGTTTCTCATAATACACAAGAACTTACTGACTTACTCAAACTTCAAGTCTTATGTAAATTCTGTGCTGCAAATGAATACCACATTATCTTGTTAACTGAAATAAAATTAAAGGACTTCATATCTGCATCCCCTATTAACTCATATTACTATATATATATATCTAACTTCTCTCCAAAAAACAAAGTACAACGTGAAGCAAGCCTCAGCACTGAGTTGTACTACACAAAGCTCTACAACCTTATATCCACAATATACAAACATTTCCAGACACTGCAATATGTATCGACTTTTACCTCCTATCCAACAACAAGCTTCGACTTATATCATTATATCTACCCTCTAACCACCCGGACCAGTCAACCTCAACCCAAAACACAATTGCAAACTAGCTTCTCGAAGCAAAACACAAGAATTGGCATACCATCACTCTTGGTAACTTTAATGACAATATGAAATGCTGCAAAAGAATCTCCAAACTATTCTCTACTCTGCAATCCTTATCATCTTTAAGTCTCCTTAATTTCTTCTCAGTTGCAAGACCCACCTGGAAACGCAGCCCTCTATATAGTCAAATCGACGATATTTGGGTTAATCTAGAAATAATTCTTAACTTTAGCCTACCCATACTGTTAGACCAAACGAAAATTACCGACAGTGACTATATGATTATCCAGACTACTTGGACAATTGACTTTAACCTCAAAATCTCATGAACTAAAAAAAAGCAAAGAAAAATCTATCTCTACTAACAAATAAACTCAGACTCCTGGCAAGAGTTTTCAAAAGCTATTGAAAATGATTTCAAGACCTTAAATATATCATCACACTCTACTAACCAAGACCAACTTGACAAATATTAGAACAAGTAGTTAAACACAATCAAGGCAATTGCTAATTAGGAAATACCAACAACTCTCAAGTCACGAAAAACCTTTTATCATTTTCATCAAAAGCTACCAAACTTTATACAGCACTTAAAACAATCAACAATACACTTTGCAATACCTGCTCAATTCAACTCCCATACTCATCTACCTTCATAGCCCAAATGAGCAATGCCTCGCTCAACAAGATAAATTCTCTAAACAAAATATAGACAACACTCTGCCAATTTGATGATTTGATGGCTAACTATACCCAATTCCTCGCAACACTAAAAAACCTAAAAAATACAATATAGAAAGCCCGAAGCATTGAGACTAAAGCAGTACAAAGAGAAAAAATAAACTTATATATCCAACAATGCTACAATGATATGGAAACAAATACTTCAAAAATGATTAACAGCATACTAAAGCATGGAAAAGCAAATATTTTCTACAACAAAATAATTACCTCTGATAAAATAATCATGGATCCAAAGGAAATAAAACAAGCGACAAAAGACCACTTCAACAACTGAACCAAGTCTAATCCAACAAACACAAACTTCGAACAGGAATGGACACCCTATTTACAACTTCTCCTCAACATTTCACCTTATATCTACAATAATCTCACTCTACCGATAACGTATAATAAAATAACCACTACAATCAATGCTACTCCAACACAAAAAGCAACTGGGCTATCGGGCATATCCAATGAAATGTTAAAACACTTATCTTATACTGCAATTTCATCATTACTTCTAATCTTCAATGCATGTCTGGAATTGGAACAAATACCAAAAAGCTAGGGAATGGCAAATATATGAGCTATCCCAAAAAAACAACACTACAATAACGATTTAAATTATACATGTCCTATCACACTAATTGAACACATATGAAAAATTTTTACAAAAATACTCACACTCCGCCTAAACCAAATACTTACTAAACACCAAATTCTTTCAAAAAACAACAATATAGCCCTTCTATTTACATTAACCCTGCAACTAATTCAAAACATAACTCATATTATTGAACATACAAATATCACCAACAAAGATTATTGGGTCCTTGCGCAAGATATGTCCAAGGTATATAACACTATCCACATCTCCCTTCTTATAAAAACTTTGCAAAGAATTCACATTCCAAAAAAAATTACTAACCTTTTTAGCCATCTCCTAAATAGCAGAAAAAACACTGTAATAATGGATATTGAAATGACTAAACTCTATACAGTACAAGACGGAATCAACCAAGGAGAAACCTTCTCCCCAATACTCTGGAGAATATACCATAATCCATTAATTAGCCGAATCGACACCACCTACCAAGAATATCTGCTAGATACAAACACTCTCTTCAGGACTATATCAACACATGCTTCAGTAGTAGTATACATGGATGATACTATATAGATTGCAAAAAACAAAAATAAATTACAAGACATACTTGAGACAGTTGACTTCTTTCTATCTTATACAAACATCAAAGTTAACCCACACAAATCAACATTAATATCCAACGACCCCGACCCACAAGCATCTATTACATTCCATAGACAGACCATCCCTAATATCAAACCAAAAGATATCTCCCAGCACCTGAGAGTTTGGCTTACCCGAGACCCTTTACTAAAAGCAGCTAAAACTCTGATCATAAACAAAATTACAACTAACATTAACAAAATTCAATACGCAAGAATTACAAATAAACAAGCTATCTATATTATTAACAATGTAATTCTAACACAAACTACATACCAGATACAAAGTATATATCTGACAAAACATGCTTGCTCCAAAATTACAAGACTTTATACTAATATAGTAAAACAAAAAGCACAGCTTGCCTGATCTACACCCAATTTGACAATCCACCACCCTGCAATATATGTGCTAAATACACTTTATAGTATCCAACAACAACAACAAATTAGAACTTTAGATCACAGCATTCATTCACAAGACTTCGATAACTTAAGCATCAAGATATAGCTACAACAACTCCAAAATGCAGCCAATTCAAACCAATCTATCTTCTCCGAACAACCAATCTTCCTCACAAATGAATACAAAACAAATACCGCACAACTAATAATAATACTTCATAATCTAAATATCCAACTAGCATGCCCAACCAACCTATAGCCAATCCCAAAACAACTTAAAGGCACCTCAATCAACTCAATCCTAATGTCAACCAAACAATCAGCTGCAATTAAACACAAATTAAATATACACAATATTACTTGCATAGAACAATTCCTTGACTATACCAACACCCACACTCTCAACTAGCACTCATTCCACTATAACATCCAAAAAATTCCTAGAGGAAAAATCTCTCGCTGGTTTAAAAATATCACTAACAAGATAACTAATCTCGCCAACCCATCCGCTACACTAATTTTCTCTAACCCATTCACATTTACACCAATCATCAGCAAATTTAATAGAGTATAATATTGCGCAATAAATTACGCTAAGTAAAAAAGGCGTAATATTACGCAAAAAATTGCACAATATTGCGAAATATATAAATACGAAATATTACGCTAGATTATTACGAAATATAGCATAAGATATTGCAAAATATTTTGTAATATTTTGCGCAATATTATGAAAAAATATATCAAACTAATTCGATTAAGATTAAATAAGATTAAAATAATTAAAATTATTTGAATATTAATAAAATTTATATTTTTGAAAAATCTAACTTTCTAGACTTTACTATTTACAATTTGCTAATAATTAACTAATTTGAAATATTTTAAATTAAATCGCTTTATTTCGCAATAAATAAATCTATTATCATAAATAGGATAAATAAAAGAAAAAATATATAATGATTATTTAAATAAATTTAAAATTATTTAAACTAATTCGAAATAATTTTGAACCTATTTTTTATATAATTAATAAAATTTTAGTGTATTTGCCAAATTTATTATTCGAATTTTTAAAGTTATATTAAATTA
>CAJVPU010000343.1:0-18674 GCA_910591775.1 Dentiscutata heterogama | reverse complement strand
AAAAAAAGAATTATACAACTTAATTATGGAATATGGTCAGGAATTGTCCAGTGAAGATATTGAGGAAATACAAAGTCCAAGCACTATAGAAACTTATGAAAATGACGAAGTAAATCTTGACTATACAGCTGAAGAAACTGCTCGAAGTCCACGGGAAAGACGAGTCAGCGTTATGAGTTTACATAGACGATCTTCTTATCTTACTCCTAGTACTAATAAACCTGACACTGAGCATGGCAAGAACGTTCTTATTCTAAATGAAGACACTATCAAAGGCAAAGTTTCATGGCAAGTTTATGTGGCATATATGAAGTCATGCTCTTTTGTTTCAGTCCTGTTTTATCTGTTCATGTTGGTTGTCTCTCAAGGCGCTCAAATCTGTAACTTGATATTTAATCATCTTTTGTAATTGTTACATTCAATTTCTATTACATTAATCAATAATTTCATATATATTTTTAGCCATGAATGTATTCCTTAAATATTGGAGTTCTCAAAATGATAACAATCATTTGTTTTATTTGTCGATATATTGCGCCATTGGCCTTACATATTCTCTGTTGACCATTGGACAAACAATAACACTTTGGGTATTTTGTGCTATTCGGTGAGTTATAATGATATATGAGACACAATACCTATTCTTATTCGATAGATTATTTACCTTCTAAACTCATTACAGAGCCGCCCGTATTTTGCATGAAAAAATGTTGAATAGTATTATAAGGTATGTCCGAATCTTTTAACTGAATTTTATTTTTATGTGCTGTTAAGATTCTCATTATGTATGGTCTACTACTATAATTATCCTAATTATATATTTATGCTCGGATTACAGATCTCCAATGTCTTTTTTCGTAAGTTAATAAGAATTTATATTCGGATCTTATGATATCTTTATATACGATTACTAACTGTGTGTCTAATTTTTAAACTTATAGGATACCACTCCTTTAGGTCGCATTCTAAATAGATTCAGTAAAGATCAATACACCATTGATGAAGTTCTTCCACGTACATTTTCTGGATACTTCAGGACTTTCTTTATTGTTTTAGCAACAATAACTGTCATTTCGTTTTCCACACCACCATTTATCATGGTTATTGTTCCATTATGTGAGGATTTATATTTATTTTCTTTCAGCAATATTATTTTTTAAATTCTAACTTTATATATTCTTTCCTTCTACTTAAGTGTTCATATACAAATATATCCAATCGTATTATTTATCAACCTCTAGAGAATTAAAAAGGTTGGATTCTCTAACAAGGTCGCCTATTTATTCTCATTTTCAGGAAACTTTGGGAGGTGTCATGACTATTCGTGCTTATCAACAATCACAACGGTTCATTACTGAAAATGAAGTTCGATTGGATGAGAATCAAAAAGCCTATTATCCATCTGTTTCTTGTAATAGATGGTTAGCTGTTCGATTAGAATTTATAGGTAAGTTCTGCTTTATTTATTAATTTTGTGAAATCTTATAGTGAGTAAATAATCTATATCTTACATATGGTCTTTAAAAATTTAGGATCTTTGGTTATTTTTAGTGCATCACTTTTATCCGTTATTTCGTCCGTAACCACCCATGATATTGATGCTGGACTTGTTGGTTTATCATTATCTTATGCGCTCAGCGTTACACAGGCTTTGAATTGGGCTGTTCGGCAGTTTTGTGAAATAGAGGTATAATAATTTACCTAATATACCTTGTTCGTTTTATAAATGTAATTTATTATTTAAACTTCTGTTACAATTTTGATCCAATTAGACAAATATTGTCTCTGTGGAAAGAGTAAAAGAGGTAATAACCACTAAGACTTATGATATCATTTATTTTTTTCTCATGAATTAATAAATTCTTAATATGCAATATATTTATAAATATTTTAGTATATTGACTTACCTAGTGAAGCACCTCCAATAATAGCTGATAATCGTCCTCCACCTGCATGGCCTCACAATGGATTAGTTGAATATAAAAATTATTCAACTCGGTATAGAACTGGCCTTGAATTAGTGTTGAAGGTTTGTTAGTTGAGTAATAGATATAGATTTATACCAAGTTACATACCAATTATCATTATCATAAATTACTTTATTTACATAGGGAGTATCATTCCGTATAAAACCAAAAGAAAAAATTGGAATAGTTGGAAGAACGGGGGCTGGAAAGTCTAGTTTGACATTAAGTTTATTCAGACTAATAGAGGCGGCTGGCGGTTCTATTATTGTGGTATTTATAAAATAATTAGTTTCTTTATTAGTCTTAAGACTATTTTTAATTGTCACAATATAATAGGATGGCATGGATATATCAAAAATTGGGCTATATGATCTTCGTTCACGCATTACTATCATTCCTCAAGATCCAATTCTCTTTGAAGGTAATAATTATTTATATACTTATTTAATCAAGTTTATTTTATACAATATACATTCATTAACAAACATTTCTATTTTATTATTATAATCTATAGGAACAATTCTTTTCAACCTCGATCCATTCGAAACACACGATGATGTGGAGATTTGGCAAGCTCTTCAAAGTTCACATTTGAAAGATTATATCGCTCGATTAGATGATAAATTATATGCTAAAGTTTTAGAGGGTGGTGAAAATTTCAGTCAAGGACAAAGACAACTTCTATGTCTAGCAAGGGCACTATTACGGTATGTTAAAACTAAGAAATATGACAATTTTGTGGACCAAAAGTCTAACTCTTTGGAATTATAGGAGGTCGCCTATTATCGTGTTGGATGAAGGTTTGTCATTTTAAATTATATCGATATGTTAAGTCCGAATTTTACAATTTTTTATATCTTATGTTGGTTTAATTTTTTGTTTATTAGCAACTGCATGTGTTGATGTCGAGACGGATGCTAAAATACAACAAACTATTCGAACTGAATTTAATTGGGCAACATTGTTATGTATTGCTCACAGATTAAGAACAATAATAGACTATGATAGGGTAAGTCATAATGATACTAATTTGAATTGGACTTTTAATCTAAAAATTTTTTTTTATGTATTCGTATATTCCAGGTTTTAGTTCTTGGTAAGTTATTTAATTTTTATATTTTAATTATAATCTCAATAGTGATTATGATTGTTAATACTGTCCCTTTTCCTAATTTCATATTCAATAGATCAAGGAAAAGTAGCGGAATTTGATACACCATATAACCTACTTCAAGATAAAGGTAGTATGTTCCGACATTTATGTGAAGAAAGCAATGAATTTGAATATTTGATGGACATTGCTTCAAAAAAATTTCGATCACTAAATGAAAACGAATGATTTTAAAATATAAAATTGGTACTAAAATTGTGGGTCTTAAGTTTAGAAGAACTGTGTGATATTAATTTGGGTGCAAAAACTATTTGTATTTAGATTTACTCTTAGAATATCTCATTTATTGTATATTTTAGTTTCAAGGCAATATTAATAAAATATTAAAAGATACTTTTTAGACACGTGAATTCTTTAAATCTAGTGCTATTCCTTAATATATCTTACAGCACAACCACAAATTGTCATAGTTGATTGGTATCGAACTACTAAATTATATTAGATCGTAGATGGATTGGAAGAATTGGAAACTTCAAAATAAACTTATTTCGAAAATAAACGGATGTTTAAAAAAAAACCCCCCATTTATTTGAAAATTCTGAAATTAGAAACCAAATTTGAATTAAACGCGTCACTTATTTTATCCATTTCCAATGCGCATACTGTATAAAATGTTTTTTATCCGGCAACCTACTATGATCGTACTAACAGAATAACATGTTATTTTCAAATATGATGCAATAATCACCAAAAGAACTCGTGTCATTCTGTTGGTTCGGTCGTCGTAAGCTACCGGATAATACCGTTATTGAATGTTACGCAGCCAATAACTTGTTTATCTGGCAGCGAATTTAATATGCCCTATAAAAAAGTCGATCCGTGCTATACATTACATTTTATAACCTTAAATCATGGAGATTATTCGGCGATCATGTTGCAGATTAACGGAATTTTCACAAAGATATTCGGATAAATTTCTTACAGGGACGTCATTTCACATATTAAATTTCACTCCTAGATAATGAATTATTATTGGCTCACAATCCAATCGTTCATAACTGATAATTGAGTTAAAGGAATCAGTTACCAAGTTGATAATATGGTATGATATTGGAATGGTAGCAACCTTATATGAATGAGAAGCGAAATCTTTGGCAGTTTCTATCAGTGACCAAATGACTGTGTCATATGTTCATTTTCTAAGGGAAATGATCTTTTATTGTCTGTTTCTAAGACTTAGTCTAATGCTCATATTCTGAAGTAATTGCTCTTTTAGGCTATTCCTAAACTTAGGCTAATTCTTTTTGAAACTTGTATCTTTTGAAAAGATGATTTCTTGGCATATTTTAAATCTTTTGGTTCTGTTAAAAGAACATGGACAACAAATTTGAAATTTGAACTATTTGCGAAATCTCATCCTTCCAATTCTTAAGTTCATCTACATCAATCTAAGATGATCAACTCAATACCGTAAACTGCTCTCTTTGTACCATACCCGGGTTTACAGTATGGGATAAAGGTTTGATAAAATGTAAAAGACCCGGGGTATACAAATAGAAAAATACTAAAGAAATAGAGTAACCCCGATTATTAGATTCACACCCATACAAGAAACCCGAGGTCTATATAGGTTTTAAAATTGGTGAAGTGTATTCCAGATCTTGTATACGGCAATTTACGGTACAATAAAAAGTTTTCATAGAAGTCAGTCATTTATTTAAAGTCGATGTCATAGCAAATCAATCATTGACTTGGAATATTCATGTTAATACCCTAAACAAAATATAAATTTTGATTATATTCATTTAATTTCTAGACCAACTTTCAGTAATGACTAACTATAAAGATACTGTATGTATTTTCTCTTTTCTTGTACTGCCAAACCTAACAATACAATTTCTTTTTTTTTTTATAACAATTTATTAATGAAAAATTTGTTACATAGCACCTTTCATTATTCATAATAAATGGTAAGTTGTTAAATGCATAAATAATAATAAATAATACAAGCTTGATGAAAAAATAATTACATTAGTCACATTAAAAAAGTTAAAATTTTTCTTATTGTTTGTCCGGAGGATCAACAAACTCTTTCTTCAACTTTTCCCTTAAAATCCTTCTTAAGATTTTTCCTGCTGGACTTCTTGGTATTTGATCAGTAAAATAGATACCACCTCTTAATTTCTTATGTGGCGCTACTTTTTCACTTATATATTTTTGTATATCACTTTTTAACTCCCGTGTTTGTTCGTGTCCTTGTTTTGTTACAACGTAAGCAGTTGGATATTCTGTTAAACTTCGTTCAGAATGAAATCCTATAACTGCTGCATCAGCTATCGCGGGATGAGTAAGCAAAATTGTTTCGAGTTCAGCTGGGGCCACTTGGTATCCCTAAAATAATCGTTAAACGGTATATTTATCAAGAAATGGATATAAATTTTAATTTTTTTCAATTTAATACTCTACCATATATTTGATCAACTCTTTAACACGATCGATGATAAAAAAATTCACTGTTTTTTAAAAAATAATTCAATAATTATACTAAAAAAAAAAAAAAAAAAAGTAGACTAATGGTATAATATCACTTACTATTATCATCGACACGAGCGATATCTCCCGTATGGAAAAATCCATCTTCATCAAAGGAAGCTTTGGTGGCTTCATCATTATTAAGATATCCCTATTTACAATTTTATCACGGTTAGTAAAATAGCTAAAATTAATTGTCAAAAATTAACGTGCCAAGAATTACCTTCATGACATTTGGACCACGAACACATATCTCTCCTTCATTAGGCCCTAATTCTGAAGTTAAACCTGAATTTTAATATATATTCTTGATATTTAAACATGATTGTAAAAAAAATATCGCTTACTAAGCCCTTCTACCGACACTAACTTGGCTTCTACATTCGGAAGGAGACAACCAATTGATCCTATAGAATAATTATGTATATGAAATGTCTAAAAGGTAACAGGAAATCATCATATTTCTTTTTAACAATTATTAAATACCTGCAACGATGTTATCTGAACTGCACAAATGAGTTGCAGGTGACGTTTCGGTAAGCCCTAATAATAATATTATTAGTTATAAATTGTTTCAGATTAGAGAACATATTAGACAAATTACCGTATCCTTGTTTAATCGGTATTTTAAGAATTTTAGAAAATTCTTCACTCGATTCTTTGCCTAACGGAGCTGCCGCACTGAGTAACATCCTCAAACTTGAGATATTATAATATTTAACGACAGGATTCTTAGCCAATGAAAGTACGATTGGTGGAACGACATGGGCGTAACTAATCTTATATTTTTCAATACAAGAACAAAATTTTTCTACATCGTATTTGGGGATAACGATGGTAGAACCTCCCTTTAAATTAATGATATAAAAACATGGTTAATTATAAAAATATGCAAAAAAAAAATAATGTTTAGAAACTTACTACAACGACAGTAAAGAAAACAAGAAGGGTCAATCCATAGATGTGGAAAAAGGGCTATAATAATAGAATGGTTATTTTAGAAAAATTTGACTTTTTACAATATAATAGATTAATACACTATGTAAAAAATATTCACCAACACTCCCATAAAAATGTCATCTGTTCCAGAATCATCCACCACAGCAAGCTGCGCCACATTTGCAACGATATTTGTATGGGTAGTTTCTACACCTTTTTGTTTTCCTACAGTCCCTGAGCTGTAACACAGGAAGGCAGTAGTCGTTCTAGCTTCTTCTGGTGTATATGAAACAGGCTCAATAACATGATCGCCAATTAGCGAACAGTAAGGTTGAAATCCATTGACTTCTTCTTCTCCAAACAAAAAAATTTTAGATTTTGGAATATTGGCTTCTTCCGCTGCTTTAACAACGGTGGAAAGATAGTTTGGATGTGCAAATATTATAGATGCGCAAGAATCAATCAATTGGAAGGCAAGTTCATCCACTTTATACAAAGGATTAGCTGGGGATACTATGCCACCTAATTAACAAAAAAAAAAAAAAAGGTATTTATATGAGTTCATGATTATTGTAAATAACTAGTGAAAAGATTCAAACTGCAATGAATTTAAAATAATTAGAATTTACCGGCTGCAATTGCACCAAAGACCACAGTATGGTAATTCACCTATATCATAATAAATATCATTCAATTCAACAAACATGTTATTTCTGAACATTAGTAACAGAAAGAAAACCCATTATTTGCCTGATTATGTGAACAAATTGCTAAAACATCTCCACGTTTAAATCCAATTGTTTGTAATCCGGCAGCTAACTTTTTAGAATTACTTTTTAATTCGCCAAAGGTCACTTTCTTATCAGTATACCCATCAGTTAATATAACTTTATCGTCAGGAATTCCATTCGGATTACTTGTTCCATATTGATAAATTCCGACACCAGGAATATCAATATCTGAATATTTGGATTTGAAGATCATTGTCGCGAAAGAAAAACTTTCAGAGCCCGCAAAATTCTATACAAAAAGTATTAAATATGACGTTATCGTGTAACTTTTCATTCATCAATTTCCTTTGAAAGTGTGTACTGTACCGCGTCATATGCTACACCTAAATAGGTAACGCAAATCTCGATTGTCGATGCGTGCGAATCGATATCACATAACGCTACTACTACTCTCATGCAGTGATTCGCATAATCTCGCTAGGTTAAATGAAGTTTTCTGTGATACTAATCTACTTTGGATATAGACTGAGCATACATTCAATTGATAACATCTTAAACACACCAATTTTCAATTATAATTTTAGAATCCTCAGAAATTTATGTTTGGCTTTAAAAAAAAGGGAAGCACAAACGACAGATTGGCTATCGATAAACACAAATAAAATGCACAGATTTTAATAAAGGCTACTTTTCGTCTCTGCTACATTTCCTTTTTGAGGGTTTATATTATAAATTGGTCTTATCCATCTAACTTTAGTTTAATATATATAATTTGATGACGTAAGAAATCAATCGTAAAGCATTTAATTTTTTATTTAAAATTTACCAGTTAGGATACCCAATAATTAATCATTTAATAAAGATGGAACAAATTCATTATGCAAAAATTATATCAAAATTGTTGGAAAATCTAAACTTAAAAAAAAGCTAAAATACGCAATAAGTAAAGTTATAAATAATTACTATTATTATAAATATTTAAACTCGGTTCATGTTAAAATTCTGCTTTTGCTTATCTCTATTTGTTAATTTTAAAGCAAGAAATGCGAGTACAGCCCATCCAACTGCGATGCGCAAAATATAATTCAAACATGCAGAATACTCATTAAAACTATATGGATATCTCAATTTCTCAGTATTAATTTCTTGCCACCTATTAAAAAAATTAATCTTAAGTAAAAAAAAAAAAAAAAAAATGAATAAAATTATAATTTAGATAATTATATGTAATTCATTACATTCTAGGTTCTAATTCTTTTAAGTATAACGCCTCAACAGTCCAACGTGGTGCTGAAATCTTTATAATAATGTATTAATAAATTTAGATTTATTACAATCAATAAAAAGAGGAAAAATACTTACATCCCATAGCCATCTCAAAGGTTTATAGCCATTGTTGTTTTCAACAACTTGTAACCGAGGAGATCCACCGCTAAAGACTAATCCCCAAGCAAGTGCAAATCCTGTACTAACCAATCCAAACTGTTCTTTTGAAACCACAATTGATATAAAATAACCTATTTCAAAATAATGTAATTAATATAACTTTTTTACACCATATTAGCAGCTTTTTAATCAACATAAGCCAATAATTTTCGAATATGCGCATACCCATCATCCATGCAGAAATGTAAGTGAAAAGAACGATACCATATATGTCGGTAAATTTAGCTTGAAGCGGGTAAAATATGATAAGTGATAATGAAAACATAAGAGCCGCGATAAATATTCGAGGAATATCAGCAACAGTTTTGGCCAAGAAGTATGGAATTGCGCTCATTCCAGCCGAGGCATCACGCCAATAAACAATTATTTCGTAGCCGAATGTGGAACACCCAGCTGCAAATGATTTATAAAAAAGACCATTACATGCATTCCAGATCATGTAGATTTTTAATCAGAAAAAAAAAATTATACCGCTAATCCCTGCAAATGTAACGCCAAGTGACACGAATATTCCAACATTCTAAACAAAAAAGAAAAATAAGTTATAAACAAATTTATCAATTGATTCAACAATTGATTTAAGAGCTTTGCATACTTGGATAAAATCATAAGAGTCAGTACAAGAGTTCATCATAATATATGGAGTAAATTTACAGACTTGTATTGGTGGTTTTCCAATGTATTCAGAATTAGAAATTGCCAACGAAACAAAAACTCCACAGAAGAGATGAAGTAGTTGATCAAATAAAAATTGAAATGGTCTCCTATAAACCTGAGTGAAGGCCCGATTGAGTAATAAATAAAATGTATAAATCATATTCGGGATATTGTGATCACTTCTACAAGACAATGATAGAAGAGACTTTTTAAAGAATAAAAAAAGTTCTAATTCACATCAATGATATATGCGCCACAATCCTTCAACGCATAAATGAATTTATCTCGTCTTGTGGGCTCATTCCGTAAAATTTCAGAATCACCTCTAGATGCTTTCATCATTATATATTCTGCAGGACTATAATTAATGCAACCTCTTGAATTTTGATCGAAATCATTTATTATTGAATTTGTATCTCCAAGAATTTCCAATTCTCCTTTCTTATTTAAGACTAAAACCTCGTCAAACATTTCAAAGATTCTATCGGATGGTGAATGAATGACTGCTACTACAGTTATATTTTGATCTTCAGCAATACCTTTTAACATTGAGCATACTTCATATGCCATGACTGAATCAAGGCCTGAAGTTGGTTCATCCTAATATTGTTACGGGGTGAATCGTAGGGTTTTATTAATTTATATACGAAAAGATATAATTTAGGTGATAAGGCAACTCGCCAGAGGCGTGACGTTAAGGTGCGGCCTAAACTAATTAAATCAAACATTAGTTAGGGTAATATATAAAGATCATTAATTTCGGATTTTTTGCAGGCCATATATTTAAATATTAAATTAAATTTACATTTTTTGGCATAAGTATCTAACAAAAGTGCATGCAATTTTTTTTTAATCTGAAGCTCTAAACTAGCTTTACATGGTAATAGAACTATTTTTTAATAATTTTTTTTAAAATTTTTCACTAAAAATTAATAAAATAATTAATAATTAATTTTTATATTATAACTATTAATATTTCAATTATTTTAATAAACTATTTAAAAAAATAGCTCTATTATCATGTGCAGCTAGTTGAGAGCTTCAAGTTAAAAAAAAATAGTATCTATTTTTGTTAAGTATTTGTGCTAAAAAATGTAAAATTAGTTCGATAATTATTGTATAATAAATAAATAAAGATAAATCGCTATAAATATATAAATAGATATAATTTAATGATTAATTTAATGATTAATTATATAAATATTATACGTATATTTAAACTTTGTTTATATCACAAATTAATATGCCAAAAAGAAGCAAAAATAAGCAGTATAACCAGCGACGACATTTAAAAAAAGCACGTAGTGCTATAAAAAAACCTTTACAAGAAAGTACCAATAATAGTTTAACTGAAGACTCAAATTCGGTTCAAGATATAGTATTTAATGAAAAAGATTTATTGCAGGAAGCGTTGGAAATTAGTAATTATTAAGAATTTGAATTATAAAATTTTAATATATTATGAATATTATATAATTAAATATAAATTATAATATTTAATAGATTTAATTAATCAAGAAATTAATATTAGCCCTATAATTAAAGAATTATACCAACAAATAAATTGTATTATTACTAATAATATAATAAATTTTACAGAACAATCATTGAGTTCGCTTATTAAGATTGTTCAAATTCTTATACAAGATTTTAAAGATAATTCAAAATTATTACAAGATCGATTATTACTCTTCAATACTATAATTCAAATGAATCATGATGAGTTATTATTAACTTCCTTCTTATTGGATACTATGAGATATAAAAAGGGCCCAAATGAAGGTAAACTTCTTTCGAAGTATTTACAACACAAAGCAATAAACTTTATTGAAAATTCATTTAGACAAACAAGCCATAATATTGAAGAATGTATAGCTGCAACCAAAGAATATAATAAAACTATAGAATCATTAAAACATAAATTAACTATAATCAAAGCAGAAAATAAGTCATTGCATGGACGTATTGGAAAGTTTTTACAAATTCGCAAGCAACATATATCACAAGTACGATCTAATGCTCGCAAATCTTCTATAATAAGTAAAGAAAATTAAAAGCTACAGTTCAATAACAATTAATGAAAAATAAAAAACAATATACAAACAAAACAATTGAAATGGCAACAAAAGTTTGTCAAATTGGTTCAATATCATTTCGATCAGCTGTTGAATGTACTAAAGCTGTTGTTGAATGGTTAATTGGTGAAGAACCTGATCAATGGTTTTCAGCAAAAACTCTTGTAGGGTAGCATAAAGATATTACAACAGCATATACTTCTAATCAATATAATATAATTGAACCAAGTCAATTCTTTGGATATGGAATAATGGCAGACGAATCTAAATGGGGTAATAGTAAAATTTTTATAGTTTGTTTTAGTTATTGGAATTCAAGTGCAAATCATCCACATGTAACCATGTTAGAAATGAAAAATCTTTCACGCTGTAATGGATCAACTGTTGCTGGTGTAGTTATTGAAACTTGTACAAATTGTAAGTTGGATCCTAAAAAATGTATTACTTGGATGACTGATAACACAGCTTACATGTCTGGATGCAAAGGTGGTGCAATTGCACTATTTAATAATAGAACACAATCAGAATCATTTCGAATATCATGTGGTATGCATTCAGCACATATTATGATGACCCATTTTGAAAATACTGCTTTTGGTAAATTAAATGTTGATATTGGATTTTTAACACAAAAACATCCATTTAATTTACTTTATTTAATTTGGTATCTTCATAATGGGTATGATGAAAGTAAAAAAGAAAACCCAATGATTATGAAAGCCTCTTATATATCAGATATGTATAAAAAGCTTACTGGATTACAGTATACAAAGTTTCAAAAGCTACTTCGCCAACATTGGTTATATGAGTTACATGCGGCAAGACAATTAGTTCATAGAAGAGAATCAATAAACATATTTGTAGAATGGTTCATAACAAAACTTAATAATCATAAAAATGCATCTAAAAAATATACTTCATAGTGGAAATTATTATATGATTGGCTTAAAGACCCTTTACTTAAAATTCAGGTTGAATGTTTGGTAAAATTTGGCGAAAAAATATATGAATCTATAATGAATTTTTTAGCTGGATTTGACTCTACTCCTAGAATATTGGAAATTAATGAAGAACTTACTACACTTCCTCCAGGACGTAGAGCACATGAAATGCCTGATACAGTTGCCCAATGGATTGAAAATCTTGTAACCATTACAAATAATGTTTATTCTTTCTTTGGAGATGAACTTTTAGATGCTATTAATAGTTTTAATGATGATGAATTTCAATTATTAGTTGATGAATTAGTTGCTGGTATAGATGCGGCACTTGATTCACTTAAAACATGGTTAGAAATGTGGATACATTTACCTTTGAGCATATGTCGGCTAGGAGGCAACAACGGACATGAATTTGCTTTTGCATATGCCAAAGTTGTCATGAAAATGCCGTGGAATTCTAATACAACCAAAATACAATACTATATTCAAGAACTTGAATATGATATTGATTCAGGTACAGAGTTTCAGGACTTCGGCTTATGTGAGGCACTAAAAGATCTAGAGTTTTTTGAAGAATTTGTAAATTTTGCAAATTCTTCAGAACCAATTTATAACTATCATCTATTATATGAGTTCGTAAAATGGCATATATATTATATTGTAGTTCATCAGCAGCAAATTGAAGGGCTTTTCAATAAGTTTGATTTGAAAAGCCATTCAAATATGTCTGATGAAACAAAAAAAGCAAAACTTACATTGTCAACAGTAAATATCAAGGATACTTCTGTTTCAGAGATGGATTTAAGTGCTGCACGTAGTCAAAGAAAAAGCATGGCAAAAAAAAATGAAGAATCAACAGAATATGGGAATATACCTGCTGATGAGTTATTTGACAATTTGTTCAATGAAAAAAAAAACTGATTAATAATGATATTATGTAATCGGAAATATAACTTTAATCGGGAATTTAACTTTATTTAAATATAACCATCAAAAAATCCGAAATTAATGATCTTCATACATTACCCTAACTAATGTTTGATTTAATTAGTTTGGGCCGCACCCTAGCGTGACGTTGGTGATTTGACAATAATTTATTTTATTCAAAGGAATTATCAGGGTATTGTATTAAAGGTATTATAATGAATTCTTGGATATCCTTTAACTAACGTGAATTTCCAACTCTTTTATAGATTATTCTATCCTAACGAACTCAAGGGGCTTAGGAAAGATTTATATAATAAATCATGAAAGAATCAGGGTGAAGCTATTATACATCAAGGGGCTTATTATAATTATAATAATAATTTTCTCCCAACGAATTCTTTCTTTAGCCTATTTTCCAGATCTTCTTTCTTGAACTTAGTTTCTTCTTTTTAGAATTCTTCTTCAGATTTCACGTAGGCTATCCTTTCTATTCTTTGGCAGGCAAGCCTCATATAACTGTGGATCCAGAATTCTAATATTATATCCGGTTAAGTCACGAGATTACTGCGCAAATTTGATGATCCTTCTTTGTCTGTGACATTCGCCTAGATCTATTTTATGCATACCAGGCATAAAGATCTAAAAATTTTTTTTTTTTTTTTTTTAAAACTAAAATATACTTTATAAGTAAATAAGTAATAATGATAATATAATAACCAAAAACAAAAAAAAATCTCATTCCGATATATCATTTCCTTGAAGGGCCATCATGTATCCTTATATGAGATCAGTACTTTAGAAAGGATAGCTCCCTTTAACTGGTTTCGAACTCAGGTTACTCTGCTGTCGGAGTGATATCCTAACCAGTAGTCCACATCAGAATGATTACCAAATTTTGAAAATTGATTTCTTAAGAAGATTATTTGTGTATCTTGATTATCTAATCGTAAATTTTCTTTTCTCATGACTTAAACTTTAATTTAATTGTTCTAATATCATTGTAAAGAAATTTTTGATCTATTAAAACTTAGAAAAAATCTTTTTCAACAAAAAAAAAAAAGTTAGTAACAATATGCCTTGTACACAGAAAGGAAATTCAAACAGATATTCTAAGTAACAAAAGTAAGAATATAATTTAAAATAATAAATAATAGTAATTAATATATTTTCATTATAACAGTAAAAAGTTAGATAAAGGAAAACAAAGAGAAATTGTCAAGGAGATTAATGATGTAGCAGAGGACTGGTAATACACATATTATAACTAAATAATTAAATAAAATTTTAAAATTAATTTAATATTTTAGGTTAATAAAGTCAATATTAGAGGAGAAAAAGAAAAATCAAAGGTTGGAGGTAGAAAATGAAATATTACAAGAAAAATTTAAAATTGAAAAAGAATCAATAGAAACACTAGAACAAATATTAGTGCATAATTTAAGAGTTGAAGAAAAGAGATATGCCAAGTTAGATAGAGAAAAAAAAGAAGTTTCAAATAGGATTTATAGTATTGAGAAATGATATAAGAGAATATTTAGAGATAATAAATGCAAGAGAAGAGGTAGTTAGAGAGAGACTGAGACTGAGAGAATGATATGATAGTGAAGAGTTTGAAGAAGAAGAAGAAGAATTTAAAAAAGATATGGAATCATGGGCAGAAGAAGAAGAACAATCTCGAAAGCTCTATAAAGCCTTGTTGGAGCAGGAATTAGAAAGTAGTCCTGAAGAATTAGAAAAAGATGATAGAAATATTGGTAGTAGTTCTGGGGTGTTGTTAGATTAGGTTAGTGATAGTAGAAAAAAAAATTTTAATAAATTTCTTTTTTTATTTTGCTAGTACATATATTTGTCTGCTTCTAATTTTATTCTTAAAGTACTTCTTTTCTAAATTCTAGATTTTGTTTGTTAATCTTATCTAAAACTTAAACTTCTATTTGACTATCAAGTCAAATTCTTAAACTCTTATTAGTAACTTAACAATTTTTGCAAAAATTATATTGAAAAAATAATCTTTATATACTATTCCCTCTCTTTATATAATTCTTTCAAAATTACATCTTAAAATTGAATCAATTAAGAGTTTACTTAGAAAATCTTAAAGAATATACATTTAGCAAAGTATTCTTTTATAGTTTATATGTTATTTCGATTTTATATGTTTTTTGCTATAATAAAATTTTAACTTATCTTTTAATTTAATACTTATTTAGATTTTATCTTATTAACCCAGCAGTGATTAAACTATTACATCAGATATCTCTCTCTAAATTCTTAGAGATTTTTAATCTCTTATTCCCTATGAGTTCTTTCAATTTGGAATTTTTGGTTTCAAGCCAGAAGTCTTTATGATTTTCTATCTCAGCATAATAATTTATTTAAGTGTAATAGCACTTATTCAGTTCTCATAACCTATGACGAAATTCTTCTTATCATTATAACTTAGTCATGCTTTAATTTCTATCACCAAATTTTTTTTCTCACACTTTAATCGTAGACTGCTTTTGTGGATCCAAATCCATGCATTGTTTAGCTAATTCAATGTAGCCATCTGGCATTCTAGGTGCGAATTTTAGGCAGTAACCTGAATCAACTCTTTACTGTCAGTTTATCAACAATTTGATAACCATCGAACAGTCTTTGTCTAGTTAATATTTTTAATATAATAACTTTGAAGTTATAGTTATTGGCATTTGATATAACCTTCTGTCCTAATAGAACTTCTGAAGCGAACTACAGCAAGACTTTTTAAACACCACCTTCTGAATTACTTTCATCTTTGTGCAGGGGCCATGCTAATCTTCTCTGTATCATTTCAATTTTAATAAGTGTTGCTCCAAAGAGGCGACTTTTATTATTGATGTATTCATATTGAAATACTATTATGTATTTATTTATTTCTATATTTTGAGTTAATTCATATATTTTTAAACTACTACCTTATAATTGTTATTTTGTATAATGGTCAAACTCTTTCGAGCAATCATGAGAATTTTTCTTATAGTTAGATAATGTCTTAATCATAAAAGTGTTAAATGGTTGTGTGATCGTAACACTATATGTATCACTATTGTTAGCACTTTTAATCTTTCGCTATAGCTATCCAGGTCATAGAGAATACAGAATTAAATTCTCCTTTGTCCATTTTTAAATTATTAAATCTATTAAATGAACTCTATTTTGTCATATTTTTATAATGCCAGGTTCTAAGTGGTAATTCTTTTATGCAATTATTAATACATTTATTTGTACTTGTCTATCTTAATGTCACATGATAGACACCATACTCGATTAGTGTTATTTAGGGTATGCAATGGGCCGGGTTGGACTGGGTTTACTGAAGTCCAAGTCCAGCCTATTAAATTACAAGCCCAGTATAAGCCCAGCCCAAATTGATTACAGGCCTAAACATCTGAGCCCAGACCTGGCCTATTAAATTATAAACCCAGCCTGGGCCTGGCCCAACTGATTACGGGCTTGAAAATCTGAACCTGGGCCTGGTACAAGCCTGGTCCAACCCGTAAATTGCCAGGGCCCAACTCTAACTATACTACCGTGTTTTACAAATTAAACAAGCAACTATATACTGTACTAAAGAATCTAATATTTATTCATCTAACATAATATCTGAGTTAAAAATCTAAGAATAAACACATATTTTAAGACACAACTATTTGGCTCTAAATAATTGTGTGAAATAAAGAAAATATTACAAAAAAAAAATCACAGTTCCAAATATAAACCCGTAAATGCAAAAAAAAAAAATTGCAATGCAAAAAAAAAAAAAATACAGAGAAAAAAAATTATTACTAGTTTAATTCAAGCCCCATTTTTCCGCATTATTTAACCAATCTTGGCTATATATTAACATTTCGATTGATTCTGGGGCAAGATTCGACTGATAATCATTAACAACTCTTCTAGCTATGCTAAATACCTAAATATAGAATATATGTTAGCTCATTTTTAAAAAATAAATTGAACTTAAAAAAGCTTATTTACTGATTTCGAAGGTACAGAGGTTATTGGAATTGCAAGAATGTCTATAGCCATTGATGCTACAGAAGAATATTTTGGTTCATTGGTTTTCTACCAGGCTAGAAGGTCAAATGGCTCTAAGCAAGAATGGAGAAAAAGAGGGGCAGCAAGATACTACTCAAGTTCATCCAATTCATTTTCAACACTAGTCTGATTGGTGTTAAGAAAAGCATCAAAGTCTCGTATTTCATCATTCTAAAAAATATTCAAAGAATTATCTGACACCACTGTATTAATTATATGCCGCATATAAGTTGAATGGTAAATAGTCGTGACTCTACAATAGCAAATATTATGATAAGTTAGTTCTAGAATTTTTTGCAATAATATATTATCCCACTCTAATGAAGCTAAATTAAATTTCTTACTTCAATCTGATTGAAGCTAACTTTTCCTCTGCTTCATTATATAACAAATTCATTTTCTGCTTGTATAGGTGAGTTAATAGTGACATTTTAAAACATGGATCTAATATCAACATGATACAATGCATGTTTCCAGTATCTGCCTAGTATTTGTTAAATTTAGTTTGCATTAGTTTCAATATTTGAGAAAGAAAAGGATCTAGGTTAGTAATATCTTGTTCAAGGTGTGCTTTAATTTTTAACAATTAAGGAAGAAAAGTATTGGCAGTAGAGTAGGTGCTTCCTGATATAATATTGGTAACTAAATTAACATAATAGTTAGTCTAAGTTCATAAACAAAAGTCAAACTCAATACTATATTTCGCACAAATATGGTATTACTTACTTTCATAAAATGGCCTTAAGAAATTGCAGAGAATCTCGGCCTTTTCCCAATCTTCATCCAGGGGTGCAATTGGCTCAAAACTAGCATCTCTGTATGCAAGGCATTCAAATATACATTTATATGAGATCATAGTCATCAACATAATATATGTCAAGTTCCAGCAGGTAATGATATCAAGAGCTAGTCTTTTGCTTGAAACAAGTTCATTACAAAGCCCAGAAACATAATCCTCAAAAATTTGCCATCGACATTCTGAACTATGAATCCACTTTACACAGTCTTGGATCTAATAACATTAACTACAAGTAAGTATGTCAACTCTCTTTAAACTAGACAAATTACTAAATGCTAGTTATAAATAAATTAAAAAAAGTTAAGAACATTTTATAATAATGATTATATTGACAACATTAATTTTTTTTTTTTTTTTTTTTTTTTTTTTTTTTTAAACCGATGTCACGATGCTAACGCTTTATTGTGTTTTTTAATGTCGTATTACAAATATTGTATAACATTTTCTAGTACATCGATGAGTGTACAACTAGCCACACATACAACTTTTG
>CAJVPU010000342.1:0-18695 GCA_910591775.1 Dentiscutata heterogama | reverse complement strand
TTTTATAAATGTTTTTTTACGAATATCGGTCATAACATATATGCACCTTAAAGATTTTTGTAGTAATGCAGTAATGTACTATTTAAAAAAACGGGTCATAAAGAATGTTAGTATTTATGTACAAAGAAATCTTAAATAACTAATACTACGAAGGTAGTACTTTACGGTTTATTACTAGAATAAGTGCACTGAAGCTTGGAGTTTAATAGTTAAATAGATCGACCAATTAAAATCTATATAGGGGGCATGCCCGGGGCATAGAGGGCATGCCCTAGGCAAAGGCATGCCCAGGGGGGCATGCCCCGAAAATTTGCTGTGCCCCCAGCCTTATTATTTGCCCAAAATAGACATGTTTGTTTGTTTTGCTAGATTATGATCTGCAGTACAAGGTTGAAAGTAAAATTCCCAAAAATTAAAAAAATTTTTCTAAAACTTTAACGAAAATTTGGGTTCTTCTAAAAAGCAGGCTTTTGTGGCTGTGAGATAAAATATTGTTCTAAGAAGTTTAGGTTGTTTTTAACTATTCTGTCTTTTATCTTAAAGCTATTTTGGTTGTTGTCTTAAAGGAATTTTGCTTTAGCTTTGTTTTTTCTTTTGCGCTCAAAATGGTTTTGATGATTAGTGGAAAGAGTTTCCCCTAGATTTTTGTTAATTCTAAGTAGTTTTCCTCTTTCTTGCTTTTATTTATAACTATTAGCTCTAACTTCTTTGTATTGATCTTGATGTCATTAATTTTGTAGAAACTTTCTGCAATTTCTAGGATCTTTTTGAGCTCTTCTTTAGAAGTTGCAATATATGTTGTATCATCTGTATAGGTGATTACTTTAATTTTTCTTTTTTGTCTTTCTATTTTATTTGTTCTTAGATTTGTCAGCCAATTTACCTAAACTTCATATCCTACTTCTTTCTTTTTTTGTATTGTGACTAAGAGAGGATTATAAAAAATTTTCTATACTAAGGGGGAGATTACTTCTCCCTGGTTAATTCTATCTTGTATTTGGAACTGTTCTGTTGAGCCATATTTGGTTAGAACCTCCATTTCTCTTTTATCATAAAGATCTATTATGAAGCTTCTGGTTTTCTCTAAGATTTTTATTCTTTTTAGTATCAGGTTTAGTATTTGGAGGCTTACTAAATCAAAGGCTTTTTTTATATCTTGAAAAAATAGCCAAACCTCTTTTTTCTTTTCTTTGGCATCTTCTAGAATATAGTTAATTAGATATATTGGTGCTACTGTTCCTTCTTCTGGAAGCCTTGCAAAGTTTTAGCTTTTTAGTACTTTTTTTTCTCTTAGTATTTTGCTAAGTTGTTTACTATTCTAACAACTGTTTTTTAGAAAGTCTCTAGAAGTAATATGGGCCAAATATTGTTCAGTTTGTATCATATTCTTCTTTTTTTGGTATTAGATAAAGCATCCCAATTTTTTTACTTCTTAAGGATTTTTTCTGATTTTATACATACAGATGCTAAGCTAATGAATCTGCTTTTTGCATACCTTCCTATTTTCTTAAATAGAGGGTAGGGTATTTCTAATGACCCTGGAGCAAACACATTCTTCATTTGGAATAGAGCTAGATCTCACTTTTCTTGCTTTACTCTTTTAGTTAGCTCCTTGTGCTATTCTTTTTCTATACTTTCTAATGGTTTATACTCTTTTCTCCAAAATAATAAAAGTTTTTCTACTTTTGTATTTTTTTTTTTTAAACTGTTTTTGAAAATGATTCTTGACTGATTCAAGTATTTTTTGTAGACTATATATTAGCTTTTCTTCTATATCCTCTTCTTCAAGTAATATTCTGTTTAGCTTTAATTTGTTTATTGGTTTTTCTAGTAAGCTATTGATCATCTTTTTCTGATTACTTACTATTATTGCATGCCTCTTCTTAATATGTTCTTAAATTGTCTTCTCTTTTTCTTTTCTTTTTTTTGATTGCCATATTTTGTATAGATCTTTCTACTACAGCTAAAGCCCAGTTCTAGTATTTATTTTTTCCTGTTTATCTTGTGTTTTCTCTTTAGAAGAATCATCTATAAACTTGCTTTCTAGAACCAATAACCATTCTTTTACTAGCTTGTCTGCTGTATCTTCTCTGTCAGTTGTAATTTCTCTTAAATTTGCTAGTTTTTGAGCTTTTAATACTATTTTCCAGTTGTCTTTATATCTCTTTTAAGACTCTTTAGCTTTTTATTTTTTAGTTGTAGTTCTAGAAGTTCTGGTGTTCTTTTTTTGGGGGGGTGTGTTTTTTACCACTTTTTGAATAGCTTTTTGTATTTTTTTCTATATTTCATCTATGTTAATATCTTCTAATGAATCTGTTTTATCAAGAGGTTGGTATTTATATTTTTTATCTTCTTTGAATGATTTTTTATGTTCTTTTTCTAGTTTTTTTTTGTAGTTGCCCCAGTCTTATTCTATTATCTTTTTAAGATCTATACTAACTTTACCTTGATCCTTTTTGTGAAGCCTTGCAAAAGAGATTTTTTTTTATAGAGCTCTATTTCTACTTTGGCAAATAGCAGCTTGTGGTTGCTTGCTGTTATATATTTTATATTATATGGTTTGGCTACTACTAAGTTTAAACTCCAGCTTTGTGATATCCAAATATAATTGATTTTAGTTTTACTTCCTCGTCTAGCCCATGTTGTTATATAACTTTAGGGATTTGCTATCTTGAGTGCATTAACTATATTTTTTTTTCTAGAAGATTTAGAATTTGTTTCTTTTTGTTTCTGGGTCTTTGTAATATCAGTTTTTTTTTTCTCTTTTCTATTTCTGTTTTCTTCTTCTGCTTAAAGATTTATATTAAAATTTTTCAAGATTATAAGCTTGTTCAGTTTGCAATCTTGACACTCTAATCTTTTTTTAAAAACCTTGTAGATTTCTTCTTGTATTTTGGAGTTATTTGGTGCTATATATAATGCTATAACATATATTCTTAGTTTTTTAAAATTTAGCTTTATTTCTAACATATATAAGTTGATATAATTAACTTTAGAGATATGATTATCCTATCTTTTTTCTATAATAATTCCTACCTCTGACCTCTTGTGCTTATATTCTTTTGCTGCTATTCAAAAACTGTGATACTTTTTAGAATTTTGATAAGAAGTTTTCCTTCTCTTTTAGAGATATTTGTTTCTTCTAAACTTATAATATTTAATTTCTTTTCTTTGATAAAATCTAAAATTAAGTCAAATTTGTTTTTATTTGCTTTAAGTCCATTTATATTGTGATATCCAATATTCAGTCTTTCTAAATTGTCAATATTGTCTTGAGGAGGTTGGTTATTGTCTATATGTTGTATAAGCAGGCCTTCTATCTTGCATTAGCTCTTTTGGGTACCTATGGCTACTTTTAGAAGCAGTTTAGAGTTTCCTCTTTTCTAGCACTTGTGTGTTGCTCTTGTTTGGTTTCTTGCTTATCTAGTCTGTTTAGAATTTGGTTTAACAACTCCTCAATTCTGCTACTTTCTTTTTTAAGTGAGCTGTTTTTGTTAGTATTTGTCTTTGTGTCTCTGCTATTTTCTGCATTTGGTTTGCTCACTAGAGGTTTTCTAGTCACAGTTTCTTTTTCTAAATTCTTCTTTCTATTAGATAATCTTTTATTATAGTTTGATTAGTTTTACTTTTTCTCTATACATAAATTGTTTTCTTTATCTTTTATAGAGGTTATCACTGCTTTACCTTTTTTATTTTCTAGATCTGCTAATTCTTGTTTTCTTTCTTGTTTTTTTTGGTTTTTAACTAGTTAATTTAATTTTGTATTGTAATAATACACTAAAAATTTGTATGCTGTCTGCATATCTTTATTGCTCTTGAAGAAAATGCTAGCTGTTTGCTGTTGATTTCTATTTCTGTTCTTAGATATATATATTGTTTTGCTTTTGTGTTTTTAATTTGTCTAAGGAAAGCTAATTCTATTGCCAATCTGGAGATATCTTTGATTATCGTTTTGTATTTACTTCTCTCTTAAAGTATTTTAGTATCAAATATGCCTTGTGTTAGTCTTGACATTTTTCTCTCTTCAAGATGTATTGCCCAAATCATTTATAATAGCTCTTTTTTCTTTCCATCTCTTGGCTTTATTTGTATATATGCTGCTTTGTTTTTGCCATTTGCTTTAATATTTACAACTGCTACTTTTTTATAAAAACTAAGATATTTTCTGATTTGGTTGGTTCTCGTTTTACTTGGGATATCCCATACTGTGATATTAATTTTTTTTAGTTTTTTCTTTATTTTAAGTCTATATTTTTTAAAATCTTTGGGTGCCCAAATTGGTTTGTAGATATTGTTGTTGTTTATACCTTCTTTAGAATCATTAGATTTATGATTTTCTTGTATCAGCTCTTCAGTTTCTTTGTCACTCTTTTTTTTTCCAAAGAACTATTTTGGGAATTTGAGTAGCTTTCTATATTTTTGACTATTTCTATATTATCAAATTTCTCATCCGAGTTAGCTGTTTGTATAGCTTTTTTGTTTTCTTGTTTATTTTTGTTTCTAATTTCTTCTGTTCCAAAATCTGGTTAACTTACTTCTTGTTTAATTAAACTACCTATCAGACTGTTTGTATCTGAGCTTTTGTATTACTATTGCTATTTTTATTGCTAGTAGGTTTTTTTTCATCTTTTATTCTGATATATTTGCAGTAGTTGTATATTTCTATAATATTTCTAAAAAGACATATTATCTTCAATGCTACATTTGTTATTGCTGCTAGCTCTCTGTCTATTCTTAATACTTCTGGCTCATAAACTTTCTTTATTTCTTTGAATTCATCTTCTGTTCTGGTAAAGATTTGTTGGTATTTGTCTAACTTCCTATACCAGTTTATACTATTAGATGTTTTTTAATTATCTTGTATCACTGATCCTTGTATTTTGTTCTTGGTTGCTATAGTATTTTGCTTATATAATTTGTTTATGAAAAAAACTCAATTATTATAAAATACACCTATAGTGTTTTAGTACTATGTATAATTGTATTTAATAAAATTTAGGGTTAGGGTTTAGGTATTAAGAATTATATATTTTTTTTATATATAATATAATCAGGGTTGGTCAAATTACTAGTCAACCAAAAATTCATTGGTCAAACTAGTCTGGTTAAATTGGTCAAATGGTCTAGTTGAATTGGTCAAATGGTCTTCTAGTCTATTCCAAAATAAATAAATAAATAAATAAATAAATATATATATATATATAGTATATATATATTTAAATATCCTTTGACCAATTTGACCACTACTAAACCCTTTGACCAACTGGTCAAATTGGTCAAACTGGTCTGGTTAAACTTGACCATTGACTGGTCTATGCCAACCCTAAATATATTATAAAGCTAATATAAAGCCTGATTTTAGTTTTTATAAGATTTTTAAAGGTCTTGAATATTTTTATTTAAAGTACTTAATACTATTTACTTAGTATATTTTTAAAAAATAAGAACCTAGATAGTAAAACACCTTAGGTGCATTTTAGTAAAAGTGTAAAAACTTACCTTACTTTAAATAGCAAGCCAATAATTATAATATAATATATATTATGAAAGTTATATTCATAATACCATGTTATATAATATACTATATTAACTCTATGCTATATTTCAAAAACATTCTAAGTAAATGAGATCAGGTATCTTAAGTAAAAATATTCAGGACCTATGAAAACCTCATAAAAACTAAAATTGAAACTTTATATCTAATATATATTATATTATATAAAAAACACTTATATATCTTAAAGCTATACCCTAACTCTAATCTAACTCAAACTTAAACTATATAGAGTATTATAATAACATGGTATTATAAATATAATATTTCTATTTATTATCTTATAACTTAATATTATGCGATTTATAATAATAATACTAGTTAAAATTTTTTAATATAATAGAATAATATAAGAGTAATATATATAAAAACAAATATTATAAAATTAGATATAAGATAAATATATAATTAATAAAATCTGTCTGATATGTATACATTATTTGGGTAAATAATAGTAATTTGACAAATGAGCACATGCTGCTTTGTGGCATGTGTAGCCAATCATTTGTCAAATTACTATATTCAACAATTTGCCCAGTATTGGTGTTATCTGGTAATTTATAATTATGATTGGTAGGGACTTTCAGTCTTCAAAAAGAATTATTAGGTTGCTTAGAATTTAGAGATAAGTTTCAAAAATTCTGTTTTACTTCAAGCTTTAATATTTATAAATATCCATTATGTATAAATTTGTTAAAGAGCAGATTTATTCTATTATAATTCATCAACAACTAGGGATGGGAAAAAATGGTTTAAACAGTTTTTTAGATGTTTTAAAACTTTTTAAAAAACTTTTTAAAACATTGGCGCTGAGACTAAAAATTAAAATTTAGGTTAAAATACCGATTCACCAAATTTCAGAGAGATAACTTTTAAGAAAAATATTTACTTTATAAACTTTCGTTATTATATAATTACAAGAAATGCGCAATTGTTTAACTATATATATATATATTCTTTCTTTCTTTTTTTATGAACGCTCTTTTAATACAGTATAATTTAATGCATAATTATAAAGTCAATTATCAGTTATCATCGACTTCGAACCGACCATCAATCTCAAATTCTTTTTTGAATTCTCAAATTCTGATAGACTGCAACAAGTTTTTTTACCCGTTCATTATCTAGACGTGCACGATGTTTATTATGAATATACCCAAAGTTAGACCAGCAACGTTCTGCTGCACTGTTATCTCATCTTCATTTGAACCGGAGGCTTGAGTATCAGCATTATTTAATAAATTTTTCATACTTTTTGGAACCTTTTTGCATCTATATAAGTGATCCTTTAATCGAGCGACTAAATCCACAAAGTTCTCTCCACAGTAGTTACACTTTTGGCTTGCGTAGTTCGACCAAGTTTGTCAGTTTCCGTAACTTTGTAAAGTTCACTTTTAATGGAGGTCTCCCACGGAGCATGACTGTTTATAATTTTATATTTTAATGATAACGATAAAGTTGTATTTTGACGAAATTAATTAAATAAACACTACCCCATTGTTACGTATATGATTACGTCAGAATGTATTAAATTATTTAAAAACAGTTTTAAATCAAACAATCATGTTTTTAAACATTCCGTTTTAAACCATTTTCCATCCCTAACTGGAGCCCATTACAACGTACGAACTACCCAACTACCCCAGCAGCACAGATTCATAGAAAATTCTCAGCCAATCAAAAGTTTCCGTTAGTATATTATACTAACAGCTAATATTCGTACTAATACGTAGCTGAAATTAATACTAATGTTCGTACTAATGTTAATATTAACGTTAATACTAACATTTGTATTAACGTTAATAGTAACATTTGTATCAACGTTCGTTTAATGTTCGTACTATTGTTACTATCGTAGGGAGAGCTTTTCTTTAAGATCGGCTTAATTTAGCTTGATAGTAAGCTATATTTTATTATAATAAATTAGTATTCGTTTATTTTAACCAGCCACGGCACATGCAGGTTAGATTACGGGAATCGGGATCGGGCTATCGATTAATTAGATTAAATCTCGGTAGCGTAAACAATAAAATCAGATCGTCACAATCAGGACGAATTTAGGATAATAGTTAAATAAGGATCAAATAACGATAAGTTAATAATAATAATGCGGTATGATAGTTAATGATAATAATAATAATACTAGAGTTTTTATCAAGTTAACAATGTATAATCAGTCAATTCATGTGAGAAATCGATTCTTATTATATTCCAATAAACCAAGACATCGAAGTCTGAAAACTTTATTAAGAGGGCGAAAAGACACCTCTTTTATATTTTCAATTTTTATATGATTTTACTTTACATCTTTTTGACTGAAACTGAACTCTCAGGGTCAGAACCCTTCGGGGTCAGTACCAACCCCCCAAGCCCAATGGCTTTTAACAAAAGCCTACTTTCCACAATGTCTTAGCCTTTCTCTACTTCTTTCCCCAAATCTATTCTGTCAAAATAAATAAAGTAATAATAATAATAATAATAAAAGAAAAAAGAAGAATAAATAAAAATGACGCGATATCTAGGGATCGGTTCTGATACCCAAGCCCTAAATATTTAACTCTGAGCCACACTCTTGTTCACGATCATAGTCACAGGCAAAATTCCTGTGACACACTCCCCTCCTTTACGTGAGCTCCCGCGAATGTCTAATTACTCAAGATTAGATGTTCGATTTCTGCATCATGACTCCTTCGGGCTTCTCCTAATAAGGAGGCAAAGTCCACTGGGTTCATTTCTCCTAGAGCATTGGCAGACAAATAAAGAGAGGTTATTATATTATGAGCATCTTGGGCCTGGTATAATTCGTAGGTGCGACGTGCCATTTGGCACATTCGCTTATATCTGGTCTGGGTAATCCGTTGCCTTAATTTGCCCCTAGCATAGGCATTCCAATTAAACATGGCCATTCTTTTTCCCAGGAGATAATAGTATTTGAGCATTTTTATTCGATCAAGCTGGCAGAACTGGAGTCTAATACAAAGATAATCTATTTGCTGAGACCAGCTTTCCTCTTCTGGCTTTTCAAGTTCTAGAGCCGGATCCCCTAACCTCTGGAGATCTTCAGAAAAGCGAAACCTCTGAAGTTCCCCTTCGGCAAATTCATTAACACTTGAATTTATTTTTACCAGCTCATTATGGTCATTTAAGAACTCCATGGTAGTATCAGTAATATGGATCGTGGCCACCAGAGATCTAATATATTCTTGCACGCGGAAAAGGTTCCTAAGTAAAGGGATGGTAAGTTGAAAGAATTCCATAGTGAATGAGGAAGAAGGTCAACTTCAATGGTATTTATAGGAGTTTGAGTTCGTAGAAGAAGAGGCAGTGTTATATCTCTTCAACCGGTTTCCATGAATCCTTTTTTTAAGAACTCTTTCACTTTTTACAGGCTTATCATTTAGAGTGGGCTTTATCGTCCGCAATTTATAAGAACTATTGCCACATACTTCATGAATGTAGTAGGGTTCTGTAAATTTTGGCTCAAGCTTATCACTGTATGACATATCTAACTATGTCTCGTATAACATCACCTTATCACCTATTCGGTAGGTCTCAATCTGGTATTTCTGATCGTGATGAGCCTTTTGTTTGTTTTGAGCCTTTTTAATATTTTCTTGGGCTTGGTTTCGGGCATCTTCCAGGTTCCCTAAAAGAGATTCAATCCTTCAGGAAAGATACTCTTGGGTCTCAACTTCAGTAGTCGGTTCGGCTGGGTATGTGGATATGACTGTTTTAATTGGTACTATCATATTATGGCCGTAGACTAAAAAAAAAGGCTCGTATCAGGTGGTATGGTGTCGCATAATCCGATAGGTGAATAGGGCCGTTGAAATGAATTCGGTCTATTCTCCAGCGTACTGTCCAATACTTTTGGCTAGTACCTCATATAAGGTTCTATTAAATCTTTTTACCAGCCCATTTGTCTGTAGATGTTAAGCAGTAGATGTATGGCAGCGAATTTTTATCTTTCTGCAAAGAGCATCTACTAGTTTATTACAAAAGTGAGTGCTCTAATCTGAGAGTAACTCACGAGGACTTCCGTGTTGGCATATAATGTCGTCTAAAAGGAATGAAGTGACCGTTTCGGCATCAGCACTCTTAAGTGCACGTGCTTCTGGCCACTTAGTAAGATAATCAATGGCCACAACAATGTATCGATACCCTTCTAGCGTCACCAGAAGTGGTCCTACTATATCAATATCAACTCGATCGAAGGGCTGACCTACTTTAATCGGATGTAAAGGTTCTCGAGTTTTAGGTTTTCCTCGCCTTTGACATGTGTTGCAAGTTTCGATGTATCGTTTCACATTGTTCTCCATTTGAGGCCAGTAATACCTAACCATTATTCGCTGATAGGTTCCTTCCTTTCCGAAGTGCCCTGCTAACGGGTCGGCATGCATAGCATGTATTATAGGTTTTGTTTCGTGGGGTTTTAAGACTCTTAAGGGTCTGTCAGGATTTCGGGAATTAGTCTTATATAGCAATTTACTTCGGATGAAGTAATGTCGGGTCTTGTGTTTTAAAACCTTATTACTATAATTTGGAGGTACTTTAGACCTGCTAAGGTATTCTATAAAAATTTTGTATGTTTATAAGTCCATAATGTCTGTCAAATCAGTATATGGGTTATCCGAAAGTGGCGTCAGTTTGGCGATAAGAAGAAAGTCTTTAAATTATAAGCCTTTGGCCGGTTGGTTTAAATTCGGGATAAACTATTGGCGTTAAGGTAGAATTTTCCTGACTTATGGATGGTGGTGAATGAGTACTCCTGCAAGGTCAGGATCCACCTGGCCTGTTGATTTTGGGGTAACCGATGAGAAAACAATGATTTTAGTGCCGAATGATCGGTATAAAGAGTAAAATGGGACCCATATAGATAGGGCCTAAAATAAGAAATGGCCCAAACAACTGCAAGGCATTCCTTCTCAGTTACAGAATAATTCTTTTCTGCTGAAGTTAAAGAATGACTTGTATATGCTACAACTCTTTCTTTATTTTCAGAATCATTTTGAGAAAGAATAGCCCCCAAGGCTATATCCGAAGCATCGGTAAAAAGGATAAATAGGCACACAAAATCGGGGTAAGCCAAGATAGGAGTATTTACAAGTCTATCTTTAAGCTTTACAAATGCATCTTGCTGCTTAGGGGTCCATCGGTACTTAGTATTTTTCTTCAACATAGCATTTAAGGGTCCAGCAATTTTAGTAAACCCTGGAATAAATCATCGGTAGTATGATACTAAGCCTAAGAACCCTCGTAACTGCCGCAGATTCCTTGGAAGAGGGAATTCTTGAACAGCTTGAACCTTCCCAGGATCAGTGGATATCCCTCGAGCGCTTACCACGTACTCAAGAAATTTAAGTTCCTTCTTTACAAAGAAGCATTTTTGGGGTTTAATTTTTAATCCGGCCTTTCTTAACCTTCCTAAAATTTCCCAAAGATAGTCAAGGTGCTCTTCAAAAGATTTAGAATAAATGTTTAAGTCGTCAAGATACACGACGACAAATTTTCCAATAATGTCCCTAAAAATTTGGTCCATTTACCTTTGGAAGGTTGCTGGCGCATTCATTAGACCGAAAGGCATTACGTTAAATTCAAAGATGCCTTGTGGAGAGATAAAAGCAGTCTTAGGCTTATCCTCTTCCAACATTTCGACCTGCCAATATCCACTAGCAAGGTCTAACGAAGTAAACCATGACAACCCATTTAGAGCATCCAAGAGCTCATCTACTCTAGGTAAGGGATAATTATCTCTTATTGTAACAGCATTAAGCTTCCTATAATCAATGCATAATCACATTTTTCAGCCCTTCTGCTTCACTAATACCACAGGAGAAGTTCAAGGGCTACTCGAGAGTCTAATAATATCTTCGGCCAACATGGTCGCTATTTCTCCCTTCAAAAACTCCTTCTCTGCTGGAGAGTATCGGTATGAACGTTGCTTAATAGGCCAAACATCCCTAGTAGGAATTTGATGGTAAATAATGTTACTTCGTTCTAGTTCATCAAGACTTTGGGCACAGAGATCCTGGTACTCATTCAATAATAATGATAACTGACTTTGCTGGATCTTGTCTAAATCGCCAATTTTATATTCAATACCTATCTGCGCCTCATTTTCGTAATAATAGTCAAAGAGGTCAGAAATAGGAATAAATTCTTCTGGTTGCGAATTTAAATAGATCACTGGCCATAATCCTTGAAATTCACTTTGTCTATCACTTTGATTTTCATTATCCTCCTCACTATTCCATAATAGTTCGCTATCACTATATTCTATCCATCCTTCAGACTCCCTACTATTCTCTTTATTAATTTCATCGTCTTCCACCAATTCTTCGATATCAGCCTCTACTTCAGAGTAGGCAAATATTTGTTCTTTCAATTCTTCCTCTTCATACTCCTCTTCCGAATCTTCTTCACCCTCCTTATCATTAAGCTCTTTAACCACAACTGATCTTCCTTCTTCCAAAGGTACCGTAGACATCCTTCGAAATTCCACAGGGACAATAATTTCCTTATTATCCCATAGAAGAGTCATTTCAGATGTATTCCAATCAATGGTCGCATGGGCTTTTGCTAGCCAGTCATTACCAATAATGGCGCTATACGCAGTTGCATCAGTGACAATAACATCAATAGGAATCTCGACTCCTCCAATACAAAAGGGAAAATTTGAAATTTCTCCGATCGCCCTTTTACTTTCTCTATGAATATTGACCATGCTTACTACAGAGGGCCTTTCTATTTAGATCCCAAAGTTATTTAACAGGTGAGAGGTGACCATGCTTCCGGACGATCCACTATCCACTATTAAAGGGATCTTCTTACCAAGAATAGTAGCGTCGCAATACAAGGCCGTAAATTTTGCAGTAGGTTGAATATTAACATTGCCTTGAGCCTTCTTTCGAACAACAATTCATTTCTTCTGTAGTGACCGAGCCAGTTCTTGCTGCATATTCAGCGCAGCTCTAAATAACTGGCCATACGTAATATTGGCAGCCTTGTCTCTGATATCTGCTACTATGGAATAAGGGGGGACCAAAGTAGAAATCTGTGGCAATTCTTCTTTCACATTCTTCTTTTTTTGGGTAGGGGTTCGTTTTGGTAATACCTTCAGATTATTATTTTTAACCGCATCTAATTCAGGTTGTCCTCCAGGATTTCTCTCATGCTCATTTTGTCCTTCTTCCATTTTTACATCTGGATCTGCCACTTCTTCAGTTTCGACTAGTCCTGTGGAAGTGCCCATGACTTGTCCATTCTTCTTTTTCCAAAGGATCGGAAAGTTAACAATGGGTCTCTTGCGAACCTGTCATTCTGCTGGAAGAAATAAGGCCTCATCACCCTTAGGTATACCCAAATACGAAGGCTGACTCTGAGAATTATCAGAATTATTATTAAATAAGGCCAATAAGGCCTGAAGAGCGTCTTGAGAGTTCAACCCATTGGCAGTCAGGACATTTTGAACCGGGGTCATCCTGACAGAAGTAGTTTGAAGAAAAGTTGTTTGTACCAGGGGCCTATTATTTGTTGGGGCTAGTAAATCGGGACATTGCCAAACTATATGTCCAGGACGTCCACAATTATAGTATATTATCCCTGAGTTTGGTTTGCAGGTGCCCCTAGTTGTCAAGGTCGGTAAGGTCTTCTTGGTTCTTGCCGTTGAGTCATCATCTGATTAATGGCTTCGGTTAGCCTATTTAAAGCATCTTCAGTCCCATTTTCATTTGTATTTGGAGTTGTTACTGTACCTATCATCCCAGGAAAACCATAATAGGAATGAACTACAGGCTGTCCCAAAAGAGCAGCATAAGTGGGACTTTGCTTATAGGCACTTTCAAATACCTTTGCTCTAGAATACGTGTCTTTAAGAGTGTTAGGGGTTAAGGGGGATACAGCCATAAAAAGTTCAGGTCGAAGACCATTGATAAACATTTGGGCTTTAGCGGTATCAGGGTACTTATGTCCTCCGGATTCTACTCGTCGAATCATTTCTTCTAAAACAGTATGGTAATCATCTACACTTTCTCCCGGCAACTGTTTCCTTTGCGTTAATTGGGCGAACCATTTCCCTTCCAAGTCTGGTGTTCAGAATTTAGTGACGAAATGGGTGACAAAACTTTGTTGAGGTACCATAGGATCATGCCATCTATCAATAATCGGTTGTTGTTGTCTTCTTGTCGCCCACCAAGTCACTGCCGGGTCTCTGAGTTTCGGTATAATTACAGGAATCTTCTGAGGAGGGGATATGAGATTGGCCTCAAAAGCCTTCTTAACATCTTTCAACCAAGTTATCAGATCTTGATCCCTTCTATAAAACTCAAAGTACAGTATTACGTTAAGTTCTCGTGGGTTACTAGCAATATTAATTTGTGGCGGCTGAGCAAGTTGCATTTGTTGGACTAGAGCCACAATTTGGTTTGCCAAATTGTGCATAGGATTGTTTAAGTTAAGAATAGGTTGTTGGGGTTGCGGTGGTTGCTGGGGTGGTTGAGCCATTTACAAGTTTATCTGTGCATGATAAATTACAGAAGATTTCTTCTTTTATCGTTCAATTCCACACAATCGGCATCAATTGTTACTATCGTTGGGAGAGCTTTTCTTTAAGATCGGCTTAATTTAGCTTGATAGTAAGCTATATTTTATTATAATAAATTAGTATTCGTTTATTTTAACCAGCTATGGCATATGCAGGTTAGATTATGGAAATCGGGATCGGGCTATCGATTAATTAGATTAAATCTCGGTAGTGTAAACAATAAAATCAGATCATCACAATCAGGACGAATTTGGGATAATAGTTAAATAAGAATCAAATAAGTTGATAATAATAATGTGGTATGATAGTTAATAATAATAATAATAATACTAGAATTTTTATCAAGTTAACAATGTATAATCAGTCAATTCATGTGAGAAATCAATTCTTATTATATTCCAATAAACCAAGACATCAAAGTCTAAAAACTTTATTAAGCGGGCGAAAAGACATCCCTTTTATACTTTTAATTTTTACATGATTTTACTTTACATCTTTTCAACTGAAACTGAACTCTCAGGGTCAGAACAGATTCCTTCGGGGTCAGTACCGACCCCCAAGCCCAATGGCTTTTAACGAAAGCCTACTTTCCACAATGTCTTAGCCTTTCCCTACTCCTTTTCCCAAATCTATTCTGTCAAAATAAATAAAGTAATAATAATAATAATAATAAAAGAAAAGAAAAGAATAAATAAAAATGACGTGATATCTAGGGATTGGTTCTGATACCCAAGCCCTAAATATTTAACCCTGAGCCACACTCTTGTTCACGATCATAGTCACGGGCAAAATTCCTGTGACACACTCCCCTCCTTTACGTGAGCTCCCGCGAACGTCTAATTACTCAAGATTAGATGTTCGATCTCTGCATCACGACTCCTTCAGGCTTCTCCTAATAAGGAGGCAAAGTCCCCTGGGTTTATTTCTCCTAGGGCATTGGCAGACAAATGAAGAGAGGTCATTATATTATGAGCACCTTGGGCCTGGTATAATTCATATAAGTGCGACGTGCTATTTGGCACGTTCACTTATATCTGGTCTGGGTAATCTGTTGCCTTAATTCGCTCCTAGCATGGGCATTCCAATTAAACATGGCCATTCTTTCTCCCAGGAGATAATAGTATTCGAGCATTTTTATTTGATCAAGTTGGCAGAACTGGAGTCTAATACAAAGATAATCTATTTGCTGAGACCAGCTTTCCCCTTCTGGCTTTTCAAGTTCTAGAGCCGGATCCTCTAACCTCTGGAAATCTTCAGAAAAGTGAAACTCCAAAGTTCCCCTTCGGCAAATTCATTAACACTTGAATTTATTTCTACTGGCTCATTATGGTCATTTAAGAACTCCACAGTAGTATCAGTGATATGGATCGTGGCCACCAGAAATCTAATGTATTCTTGCACGCGAAGAAGGTTCCTAAGTAAAGAGATGGTAAGTTAAAAGGATTCCATGGTGAATGAGGAAGAAGGTCAACTTCAATAGTATTTATAGAAGTTTGAGTTTGTGGAAGAAGAGGTGGTGTTATATCTCTTCAACCGGTTTTCATGAATCCTTTTTTTAAAAACTCTTTCACTTTTTACAGGCTTATTATTTAGAGCGGGCTTTATTGTCCGCAATTTATAAGAACCATTGCCACATACTTCATGAATGTAGTAGGGTTCTGTAAATTTTGGCTCAAGCTTAGCACTGTATAACATATCTAACGATGTCTCGTATAACATCACCTTATCACCTATTTGGTAGGTCTCAATCCGGTATTTCTGATCGTGATGAGCCTTTTGTTTGTTTTGAGCCTTTTTAATATTTTCTTGGGCTTGGTTTCGGGCATCTTCCAGGTTCCCTAAAAAAGATTCAATCCTTCGGGAAAGATACTCTTGGGCCTCAACTCCAGTAGTCGATTCGGCTGGGTATGTGGATATGACTGTTTCAATCGGTACTATCGCATCATGGCCGTAGACCAAAAAAAAGGGCTCGTATCGGGTGGTATAGTGTCGCATAGTCCGATAGGCGAATAGAGCCGTTGAAATGAATTCGGTCCATTCTCTAGTGTACTGTCCAATACTTTTGGCTAGTACCTCACATAAGGTTCTATTAAATCTTTCTACCAGCCCATTTGTCTGTGGATGGTAGGTAGTAGATGTATGGTAGCGAATTTTCATCTTTCTGCAAAGAGCATCTACTAGTTTATTACAAAAGTGAGTGCTCTGATCCAAGAGTAACTCACGAGGACTTCCGTGTCAGCATATAATGTCATCTAAAAGGAATGAAGCGACCATTTCGGCGTCAGCACTCTTAAGTGCACATGCTTCTGGCCACTTAGTAAGATAATCAGTAGCCACAACAATGTATCGATACTCTTCTAGCGTCACCGGAAGTGGTTCTACTATATTGATACCAACTCGATCGAAGGGCTGACCTACTTTAATCAGATGTAAAGGTTCTCGAGTTTTAGGTTTTCCTCGCCTTTGATATGTGTCGCAAGTTTCAATGTATCATTTCACATCGTTTCCCATTTGAGGCCAGTAATACCTGACCATTATTTGCTGATAGGTTCCTTTCTTTCCGAAGTGCTTTGCTAACAGGTCGGCATGCATAGCATGTATTATAGGTTTTGTTTCATGGGGTTTTAAGACTCTTAATGGTCTGTCAGGATTTCGGGGGTTAGTCTTATATAGCAATTTACTTCGGACGAAGTAATGTCGGGTCTTGTGTTTTAAAACCTTATCACTATAATTTGGAGGTACCTTAGACCTGCTAATGTATTCTATAAAAATTTTGTATATTTCTAAGTCCATAATGTCCGTCAAATCAGTATATGGGTTATCCGAAAGTGGCGTCGGTTTGGCAATGAGAAGAAAGTCTTTAAATTATAAGCCTTTGGCCAGTTGGTTTAAATTCGGGATAAACTATTGACGTTAAAGTGGAATTTTTCTGACTTATGGATGGTGGTGAATGAGTACTCCTGCAAGGTCAGGATCCACCTGGCCAGTCAATTTTGGGGTAGCCGATAAGAAAACAATGATTTTAGTGCCGAATGATTGGTATAAAGAGTAAAATGAGACCCATATAGATAGGGCCTAAAATAAGAAACGGCCCAAACAACCGCAAGGCATTCCTTCTCAGTTACTGAATAATTCTTTTCTACTGAAGTTAAAGAACGACTTGCGTATGCTACAACTCTTTCCTTATTTTCAGAATCTTTTTGAGAAAGAATAGCCCCCAAGGCTATATTCGAAGCATCGGTAAAAAGGATAAATGGGTGCGCAAAAATCGGGGTAAGCCAAGATAGGGGCATTCACAAGCCTATCTTTAAGCTTTACGAATGCGTCTTGCTGCTTAGGGGTCCATCGGTACTTAGTATTTTTCTTCAACAAAGCATTTAAGGGTCCAGCAATCTTAGTAAACCCTGGAATAAATCATCAGTAATACGATACTAAGCCTAAGAACCCTTGTAACTGCCGCAGATTCCTTGGGAGAGAGAATTTTTGAACAGCTTGAACCTTCCCAGGATCAGTGGATATCCCTCGAGCGCTTACCACGTACCCAAGAAATTTAAGTTCCTTCTTTACAAAGAAGTATTTTTGGGATTTAATTTTTAATCTGGCTTTTCTTAACCTTTCTAAAACTTCCCGAAGATGGTCAAGGTGCTCTTCAAAAGATTTAGAATAAATGTTTAAGTCGTCAAGATACACGATGACAAATTTTCCAATAATGTCCCTGAAAATTTGGTCCATTAACCTTTGGAAGGTTGCTGGCACATTCATTAGACCGAAAGGCATTACGTTAAATTCAAAGATGCCTTGTGAAGAGATAAAAGCAGTCTTAGGCTTATCCTCTTCCAACATTTCAACCTGCCAATATCCACTAGCAAGGTGTAATGAAGTAAATCATGACGACCTATTTAGAGCATCCAAGAGCTCATCTACTCTAGGTAAGGGATAATTATCCCTTATTGTAACAGCATTAAGCTTCCTATAATCAATGCATAATTGCATTTTTCGGCCCTTCTGCTTCACTAATACCACAGGAGAAGTCCAAGGGCTACTCGAGGGTCTAATAATATCTTCAGCCAACATGGTTGCTATTTCTCCCTTCAAAAACTTCTTCTCTGCTGGAGAGTATTTGTATGAACGTTGCTTAATAGGCCAAACATCCCTAGTGGGAATTTGATGGCAGATAACGTTACTTCGTCCTAGTTCATCAAGACTTCGGGCACAAAGATCCCGGTACTCATCCAATAATAATAATAACTGACTTTGCTGGATCTTGTCTAAATTGCCGATTTTATATTCAATACCTATCTGCGCCTCATTTTCGTAATAATAGTCAAAGAGGTCAGAAATAGGAATAATTTCTTCTGGTTGCGAATTTAAATAGATCACTGGCCATAATCCTTGAAATTCGCTTTGTCCATCACTTTGATTTTCATTATCCTCCTCACTATTCCATAATAGTTTGCTATCACTATATTCTATCCATCCTTCAGACTCCCTACTATTCTCTTTATTAATTTTATCGTCTTCTACCAATTCTTCGATATTAGCCTCTACTTCAGAGTAGGCAAATATTTGTTCTTCCAATTCTTCCTCTTCATACTCCTC